>JAODAL010037236.1:0-40665 GCA_025379985.1 Phyllomedusa bahiana | reverse complement strand
TAATTACCACGGGAAATTTGAAGTGCAAAAAAACCGTTTATTATATAAAAAACATAACAATACGTGTTTTTGGACTTTTGCCCAGTCCAGATTTGTTGATTGACACCCATTTTAAATTTAATCCAGCAATTTTGTTTTGATTAGAGGGTTTTGAGAAAGCTTGATTTCCCGTCTTTAATAAGAGATTTCCAAAACTATTCCATACCTTCTCAAATTTTTAATTTCGAACAGGGAGCGAAATGCGGGTGGTAACAAGCAAAGGGGGGGGTAGCAAAAGGAGGTTAAGGGTACGAAAAAGGGTCTTTCCAGTGCGCGACAAACCATGCCAGGGGATCGTCGTTCAGGACCGTCGGGCCTGCATCGCTGGGTCGGGCCCCTGTGAATTAAGAAACCCAATCGCCCGAAAATCTGTCCTCAGGGGTTAATGAAAACCTGCATCTAGCACTTACCCCTCTCCCCCCGGTAGGGCCCAAATTCGTATCAGCATCATCAGCTCTGTCCCAACGAAGCAGCCCAATGTCAACTGTGTACCCACCACTGGGATAATCCATTTTCTAAGACCTCTTTAAAAAAAAGCGTTGGGGTCAGAAGGCATTTTAAAAGATCAAGGGGCCCCCAAAAGGATGATTTTCTCTGCTCTGACCCCCATTTATTTAGCCATCAGAGGGGGTGAAGGAAACCCTCAATGGGGAAAAATCCCGGGGGGGGGCAACGCCTTGCAGGCCCCTTGCTTTTACCCCCCAGCTTCTGGATGCAGAAAATCAGACGACCGTACCTGTGTTGGGTGAGATTATGATGACGACATTGCGGATCCATCCCGGCTTTTCCCCAGAAATTTTTCTTGCGGCGCTTCACAGTGGACGGGGGGAAAAACGATGGGGATGTAATACGGTCCCGCCACAAAAAGGGAAAGGGGTCGCAGAAATCCGCTGATATGATTCCGCCCGCCACGGGAGCGCAAACCCCCTCCCGGTTTTTCCCGTCAAAAAGGCCAGGGCCCCTCAAGCCTGGGCCTTCTTTTAGCAACCTCTGATTCACCCAGCGATGTCATATCCCCCTTTGCCGAAAAAAAATAATTGAGGGAAGAACCTTTAAATGGTTAACCACCCCAACTGTCTAGTACATGCAGCGAAAGCATAGTTAAAATGGAGGGAAATTGGCCAAAAAAGGCCGACGACGCCGGCCTCCAACCACTGTCACAAATTGTTCCCCCCCCCTCCTCCGCCACCACCAAGGTTCCTCAGCTGCCCATGTTCTCAGGTCTGATCAGGGGGGTCGCTCCGCTTAGCCCCCACCTTCGCCCGGTACCCCAGCACCCACCAGAAAACCCCCCTACCCTTCCCTTCCCCCATTTTTTACGAAATGACGCCGTACAGCGGCCAGTTAGCAGCCCGCCTTCTGTCTTCCAGTTTTAGCAGAAGAAAACTTTTTTCCCAAACCTTTCCCCAAACCAAAAGCCTGAATTTGGGATTTCCAGGGTTTTGGGGGTTGGAAATTTACCTTTTTTCCCTCTGGGGGACACAGATGGGTTTTTCCCCACGTCATGGCACTCGCTTGCACCCAATACCAGATGACGAGCAGGCATTTTCTTTGCCACGAAAAAGCAGTCCCTGCCCTGGACAGCCACGTAGTCATCCTAAAATTTCAAGCGGAGTTGTCTGCATCTGTAGTCCGGAGAAAAGTCCATGCGCAACCACCGACATGGACTAGTACTGCACGGCCAAGGGCCGATATATTCTGTGACAGCTCACTGGGTCAGCTGGAGTGATGTCTCTGGGGGGGTGGAACGGTTGGCTCTCATGCTCGGCGCACGCTTCTTCAAAACAGCAGGGATTGGTCAGGGATCTTTACACAAAGGTCCTTGGTGGGATCACGTGCCCAGACCCTGAGAGAGACACCTGGCCGTGTTGAAATTATCTGCCTTGGAGACCCGTCACAACACCAAGGTCAGGAGCTGTGGACGGCTCCTAAGGAACGGACCCGAGCCGTGGTGCGGAATGGGTGACAAGAACACTTGTGCCAGGACAAGGTGGTGTGCGATAACGGGCAGAAATATCCTGATGGCCGCCTTAAGATCGGTAGGATGGAGCACATACCTTGCCTGGCCCACCATGTCATGAACCTTGTCGTCCAGAAATTTCTAAAAGAGTACCCGGGTCTGTGGACTGCTGCTGAAGAAGGCTACGAGGTCTGAGTTCGCACACTTCCCGCGTTCGAACACTGCCCTAGTCCCCGACCTGGCTGCGTTGAAGCGTCCAGCTCGGGCCTCCCCGTCTAAGTCTCATTGTTGACGTGTCGGCAACACGCGTGGAATTCCACCCTCCACATGCTCCCGATGTGAGCCAGAAGTACGGAGTGACACATGGCCTGACATGCCAGGCGTACGGACCTCGGGGTGTTGAACCACTGAGAGTGGAAAGTCAGGTGATGAGCTCCAGTTTTGGAAGAAGCCACCAACATGGTCAGTGCGGACAATGCCCTTGTCAGCATGAAGATTTGGTGATCGTTGGACACTCTGAAACAACAAGTCCGCCAGCGACGGAGGAGGGGAGACGGAACACATGATGCGGACACGGAGCTTTCTCTCCGTCAAATTCCACAAAGGCCGCAACAAGTTTCACAAATTTCATTCGGTCTTCATTAGGCAGTGGTTACGGGCGCTCCCAGAGCATATGCAAGCGGCGCATAAATAGCTGCTCAGGGTGCATGCATCTCAGGCAAGTCAGGGCTGTGTTGAAGCTGTGCCGGAGGGGCAGAGGTGGAGGAGGAGGTTATTCCGATGTTACCGACGTACCTCTGCCTGGAACGAGTGTTGGCGCGAATTTTGAGGAGCGGAGGAGGGAAGATGGAGGAAAGATCAGTTTGCTAGTGCCCCTCGACCCAGAGGGCTGGAATCAAAGGCTACCATCTCTCACTTCGAGTGATTGAGACTGCTCAATTTACTTCCAACATGATCACCTTCACATTAAGGCCATCAAAATGAACAACAGTTACTGGGTGGCCATTTTTCCTCCTGGATCCCCGGGACAAAACAAAAAATCAGCACTATTCCTTTCCAACCACCCAAATAGAGAGTAAAAAATGCAGGAAATGGAGACCTTGCTGATCTGATCAACTGGAGTGACCATCTGTTGAGTTGCTTTCACCTTCCCAAATGTCATGGTGGGAACAACAAATCAGCGAACGGATGACAGCAGTAGATGTGCCAAGTAAGGGCGTAGCGGGCAGGCTGCAGGCAAGGTGCGCAGAAGCACTAATGGGGGACCTGCTGGCAATCTTTTGTTTACCACACATCACCAACGCATGCAATGCGGCGACCACATCCAATCACACAGAGATCAGATTAAGATCATGGTGAACGGAATATCTGGTTCAACACCGATGTTTATGCATGTCGTTCCGGACCCAATAGCTTCTGGGTATCCAAAATGGACGAAGGCCCGAGCTGGCTCGTTAACGCTCATAGAGGTGTTGTCCTACCCAGCAGCCAGCGTCATTATCTGAGCGGTCCTCAGCACAGCTGGAGGAGTCCATTACAGACAAGCATCCGGTTTCCACAGATAATGTAGATCGTTTGACTTTCATCAAGATGGAATCAGGGCTGGTCTATGATGATGCTTTGTGGCCCCATTGCCTGGAGGTCATCCGATTAGTTGCCCAGTCTACTTCACATTTCCTTTTCAACACCAGAATAAATGGTCACTCCTCTTGAAAACTTTTTTTTTAAAATGATCATTTCTTACTGCAATTTTTATTCTCTTTTCCCAACTGTCTTTTGCTGGTTTTGCTGTGAGGAGACTGTTTAAAAGGACAGCAAGGTTTTCATGACAACACCGTTATTCATTTATCACTTTATCTTAGAAGTTTTCGCATTGTCAATGGTTTTGTGGTCAATTGTTGCTGTGAGATACCAAGCAATCAATCATGGTCCTTTGGAACAGATATGTGACTTATAAGTGGCATTTCTCCCATACAATTTTTTATAGTGGTGTGAAGTATTATTTATAAATTTTTGGGGTCATGTTGCTGTGAAGATACAGCTATAATTTATGGTCCTTTGGAACAGAAATGTGGCTTCCTAAGTGGCATTTCTCCCTACACTATTTTTTAATAGTGGCTGAGAGAAGTCTATATTTATAATTTTTTGGGGTCTTTGTAGCTGTGAGACTACAGCAATAATATGTACTTTGTAACAGAAATGTTGGCCTTTCTAAGTGGCATTTCTACCTCACAATTTTTAACAGTGGCTGAGAGTCATTTTATAATTTTTTGGGTCATGCTGCTTTGAATAATTGCAGGGCAATACTTACAGGTCCTCTTTATAAAAAATTGTCTTCTAAACAGACATTTGTTCTTCACATTTGACCAAAAGTGGCTCAAGGGTCATTGCTTTGAATTTTTGGGGGCATTTTGCTGTTGGACATGCAAGCTATATACAGGTCCTATTCTAAAAATTGTGTGTTTCTAACAGGACATGTTTTCTTCACATTGCAAGAGTGGCTCAAGGGTGATGGTGCATGTCAGAAACAGCGAATAGGGTAGGGACACTGTTAATGGACACATATTGCAAATTGACTTGTTTTGCAAGATTCTTTAACATAGCTTTCAATCCTGTATGAGACAACTCCATTTAATACAATGAAAAAAAGAGATAACAAAGACATGGTGGGATTCCATCCTATTTTAAAAATGTGTTTTCATTGAATTTCAAAGTTTCTAAAAAAACTTGCATGTACAAAATAGCTGTTAAAAAATTCCTCTGAATTGTACAAGGGAGGTACAGGAAAACTTGACAGATGAAGGTTATTTCAGAGGGACATGGAGTATGCGAGCACGGACAGAGAACAAGTTACAGAGACCATTTCCTCCCAGCACGTTGAGTAAAATGAGAAAAGAATGCCAAGAAAAGGGAGACCCTCCCATACATCTGGCGCTCATCACCCACTGCGTATCCTATAGACGAGCAACCCACTCGTTAACACACACAACCAGTTCATTTCATAAGATAAGAAGCTCAATTGGTCCCACACTCATACGGAAGGGGCAAGCGCTACCCAGGTCTTGACTGTGTACAGAGGAAGGCTGGAGTTCTCACACTCCGCACTCTGCTTCGCACGACAGTTTTTGTTGCTGCGTCATCAGGGAATTTTAACTGGTGTTAATAGATGACGGACCAAGCATGGGCTTTCACCGACCAACCCACTGTAACTCCGGCCCTGGGTCATGCTGTGGGCCAGGGAAAGGGTTTAGTCAAATGTTCCAGTGAAACCTAAAATGGTGGTTGAAAGACTCCTTTTTCCGGCACTTTTTAAATGTGGGGGTACATGAGGGTTTTGGGGCTCATGCTGTGGCACAGGGACAGTTATAGTCAATGTCCAGAGAAACTAAGATGGAGGTTAGTTGAAAAAGACTCACTTTTTCCGGACACTTTTTAAATGTGGAGGGTCAAGCAGGTTTGGGGATCATGCTGTGGCCCAGGGGACAGGTATAGTCAAATGTCAGTGAAAACTAAAAATGGTGGTTGAAAGACTCCTTTTTCGGCACTTTTTTAAATGTGGGGGTCATGCAGTTGTGTGGGCTCATGCTGTGGCCCAGGACAAGGTATAGTCAATGTCCAGTGAAACTAAAATGGTGGTTGAAAGACTCCTTTCTCCGGCACTATTTTTAATGTGGGGGTCATGAGGTTTGGGGCTCATGCTTGTGGCCCAGGACAGGTATAGTCAATGTTCCAGTTAAACTAAAATGGTGGTTTGAAAGACTCCTTTTTCCGGAACTTTTTAAATGTGGGCGGTCATGCAGGTTGGGGGCTCTTGCTGTGGCCCATGGAAGGTATAGTCAATGTCCAGTTCAACTTAAAATGGTGCGTTGAAAGACTCCTTCCACTCTTTTGCGGCGGCACTCTTTTTAACTGTGGGGGTCATGCAGGTTTGGGGCTCATGCTGCGTTCCAGGACCAGGGTTATTCCATGTCCCAGTTCAAGTAACATTGATGGTTAAATCAATTACTGCCTTTTGGCACTTTTTAATTTGTGGGTGATGCAGGTTAAGTCAGGATGTGGTACAAGACAGGGATAGTAATTGGTCTGTGACTTTTTTTTGTGACTTTTATAACCTTAGTGGTTGCCTAAGATGTAGCCAGTATCTTTTGACAGTTGTGGATGTTAATTTCAGATTCTAACCGCATTGTTTGGGTGTAATAATGAGGTGTGTTGCTTCTCCATAGACTTTAATGGTCATCGGACTAATCGATGCTCACTATCGAAAAACTTATCAATAGCGGCCGACCTATCGACTATACGATCGATCTCCATAGCAACGCAATCGCTCAACACTAGAAACAAGTCAAACTCTCATTGTGAGCTCTTATTATTTTTCGCTCTTGAGTTACTGTAACTCCTGTAATCAGTTATCCCCCTCTGCAAAAACTCTCCCATCTTCAATCTGTCCTGCAATGCAGAAAGCCCAGGCTCATCTTTCTCTCAGCCGCTGATACTGATGCCTATACCCTGTGTCAGTCACTGCACTGTGCCCATTCAGTAGGATAACCCCCCAGTAATAAACTCTCACTCTCACCCATAAAGCACTCCACAACGCTGCACCTCCCTACAATCTCCTCCCTCGTCTCTGTCTACACAACCCGACTCGCCTCTCTCCGCTCTTCTGCTGATACCAGGTTACACTATCAATCTCAGAACTACCATGCCGTCTCCAAGTTTTCACACGTGCGGCAACAGTTCTCTGGAAATATATGCAACTTGGGGCGATCTGGCACATTCACAACACTCTTAGTTTTAGAGGGTCCTAGAACACATCTTCTCGCAGTCTGCTGGCCCACCAAGATACCTACCTGCATCACACTCATTTGTCACTCCACTCCTACGGGCACTCACAGGCACTTATCTGCTATATTGATGTACTGTCAGGGGTGGCTAGGTTCACCCATTTTTCATGTAAACCACCCCCTATTTATGAAACATGGGCTGGACCATTGCTAAACTTGGCAGCTTCTCACCGTTTGTTTCACCCATACAACCGTTATAGATTGTAAGCTTCTCACGAGCAGGGCCCTCACACCTGGTCTCACATTTGTAAGTCACTTTTAATGTGTAATGTCTGTACGTTTACTTGAATTTGTAAAGTGCTGCGGAATATGTTGCCGCTATATAAATAAAGATTATTATTATTAATTATAACGTCGGTTCATTCCACAAAAAACAAGTCCTTACACATCTCTGTAAATGGAAAAATAAAAACGTTACATACTAAAAACACTTTTTTTTTAAAAAAGTGCTTCACACTTAAAAATAAACTGTTTGAAGGGTATCGCCGTTATCTTATCGAGCCACAGAGTTAAGCTATCTTATCACGGATACAGCATGGTGAGCGCTTGTTACCAAAATAAAATACACTACTAGTGTTGGCAGTATTTTTTTCACTTGCTTCCAAAAAACATTTTAAAAAGTGATCAAAAAAGTCTTGTCCCCCCAAAAATGAGACCAATAAAAACGTCAACTCATCCTGCAAAAAACAAGCCTGTACACAGCTCCGTACACAGAAAAATAAAAAAGTTCTGGCTCTCAGACTGTGGCGATGCAAAAACACGTTTTCCTTTTTGAATAAAAGTTTTTTTTTTATTGTGTAAAAGCAGTAAAAAATAAAAAAAATACAAATTGGGTATCGTTGTAATCGTATCAACCTGCTGAGTAATACTAGCATGTCATTTATACTGCACGGTGACCGCTGTAAAAAATAAAAAAACACTACCAGGATTGCTGTATTTTGTTCAAAACGCCTCACAAAAACCTTAATAAAAAGTGAACAGAGCATTCATATGCACCCCATAATGGTACCAATAAAAGCACCAATTCACCCCGCAAAAAACAAGCCCCTACACAGCTCTGCACACAGCAAAATAAAAAACTTATGGCTGTCAAAATGGGACAACATAAAAACACAATTTTTATAGACAAATTTCTATATGTATAAGTAATAAAATATAAAAAACTATATAAAATTTATATAATTGTAATTGTACCGACCCCCATATTAAAGTTATCTACTCATTTACACTGCATGGCGAACGCTGTAAATTGAAACCAAAAAAAAACAATAACAGAACTGCATTTTCCCCCTATTTTAATGGCCCAATGCTAAAAAAACTATGGAACATCCGTGCGCCCAAAATGAACGATACACCTCTAGATGAGATCCCTGAGGGTTGTTGAATCCAAAATGGGTTGACTTTGGAAGGTTTCACCTATTCTGCTACTTTGGGGGCTTTGCAAATGCGACATGGTACCCACCAAAATCTGCATTCCAAAAGCCAAATAGCGCTCACTCCCTTTTACGCCCTGTCATGCGCCCAAACAGCAGTTTACACCCACATGTGAGGTATTGCCGAACTTGGAAGAAATTGTGTAACAAATTTTGGGGGGCTTTTTTTTCCAGGGTTCCTTGTAAATATGAAACATTCTAAGCAAAAATTGCAGATTGCTGGAAAAAAATAATTTTTTAATTTTCACATCCTAATGCTAAAAAACAATGTGTGAATCTCCTGTGGGTTCGACATACTCACTGCACCCCTGGATATTTTCCTTAAGGGGTGTAGTTTCCAATATGGAGTCTTTTTAGGGGAGTTTATTAAGTTTTACCCCTTAGTGTGTCCGCAAACCTGAAATGGCGCCTACATAAAATTGTAATGAAACTGAGACCCCAGAGTTCAGTAGGTGCTCCTCCTATTCTGAGGTTTGTGGTTGAGCCAAATAATGGGCCACATATGGGATAGATGGGCCACAAAATGGCAGACCTGGGGGAATTGATATTATGTTGCATTTACCTAGTCACATTTACCAAATTGCAGTGAATAATAGATAAATATTGAAAATCTGCAAAAAAAGTGACATTTTGAAATTTCACCTTCACTTTGCTTTAATTTCTGTAAAATGCCTAAAGGGTTAACAAACTTTCTAAACACTGTTGTAAATACTTTAAGGAGTCTAGTTTCTTAGATGGAGTGATTTATTGGGGCATCTAACATGCAGGCCCCTCAAAGCCACGTCAGAACTGGAGTGCTCCCTAAAAAAATGTATATTGCAAATTTTCTTGAAAATGTGAGAAATTACTACTAAGTTTCTAAGCCCCATAATGTCATAAAAAAAAGACATTTAAAAAATGATGCCAACCTATAGTGAACATATGGTAGATGCTAGTTATAAACTATTTTGTGGTGAATAATTATCTGTCTTGCACGCAGAAATTTTGGAACTTTCAAAATGGCAAATTTTTCCAAATTTGCACAAAATTTTGATATTTTTCACAAACAAACAGTGATTGTATGTACCAAAATTTCTTACTAACTTAAAGCACAATGGGCGACATGTATGATCGGGATTTGCGCCCGATTTCAGGCGGAAACTGCGCCTCACCAGCCCGAATCCACTGTCAGATGCAGTGATGCGGTGTTAGGCGCAACCTTTGCCACTTTCGGATGCGCCTAACATGAAGGGGCGTGCAATGGGCGCGGTGTGGGCGTTCTGGGGCGGGATGCACCACATTCTAATACTCCGATGCATGCATGATCGCTGGTCGGCAAAGTGCGGCGCATTGCAGCGCTCGACAGCTCCGATAGGCAAACCTCATTGAATGTGATCTACCTGAGCCGGAGGAGACGAAGTGAAGCGAGAACGTAATGGGGCAAAATGTGCTCTAGGTCGACTATTACAACAGTACAATACTAAAAATGAGTCGTGAATCTTATCATTTGATTTCTGCCATGTACAGTTTTATTACAGATTGCATTAGAAAACCCATAAGAGCGTCACTCGCTCTCCCATTGACCCAAATAATCGCGCCTCTTTTAACTGAGCAAATCACAAACAGAGCTCGCTCTGCATTTCATTTCCCCATAGAACTCTATGAGATAAGTAGCTCACCCGCTGATTGGCTAAGAAGGACGAGCCCCTCTTCCCCCCAACCAATCTCAGTACTAGAATATTTCCCATAGACAGCAATAACTTTTAGGGCGCCCTTCTATCGCGCCCTTCTTGCTCCACTCAAAATAGACGCACTACATATGATTGGTGGATTCATGTCTGCCGCCTGGTCTCAACTAATCAGCTCTTGTCTTAATTTTTTACTGTATTTTGAACTGTCCCGCCTTTTCATTTGACTGGTCAATACGACGCCATAGGTTATAATGGTTCCCTGTCGCTCCTATTCTGATTGGTTGGTTTATGCCGAGCAATGAGAAGCGCTTACAGAATTTGAATTACTGTATTTCCCGGCAATTTTCAAGATCCCAATTCCTGATGTTGCGCCGGTTCGGTGAACAGCGTTGTTAGTGATTTTATTTATGTATTTTATTAGAAGGTTTTTAGCTCTTTTCAGAGAATGTTTTACACTAATAAAAATTATTTATTTAATATAACTCCATGCCGCACGGAGCTGAGATTTCAGTGCCAATTCTCCATTAGATTTTACAATGGATCAAATAGCTCGCTCTGATTGGATCGGGATAGCCAACCCCCCGCAGTTCAACCAATCAGCTTTTTTCTGCATTTTTTAATGTATTTTGAATGCCCCCCTTTTTTTATTTGATTGGTCAATACTCCTCCATAGGTTAAATGGTTCCCTGCGCCCTATTCTGATTGGTTGGTTTATGCCGGCAATGAGAGCGCTTACGAATTTGAAATTAGTATTTCCCGGAATTTTCATATCCCCAATTTTCCTGTTTTGCCCCGTTATTATTTTTTGTTAGTGATTTTTATTTATGTTTTTTTAGAAGTTTGAGTTTTTTTCAGATAATGTTTTACACGTAATAAAAACTTTTTTTTTTAATATCCCCATGCCTCTGGAGCGGAGCTGAGATTTTTTTTTTAGCGATCTTATATATTTTCCCTTTAATTTTTAAAATGGTCCATTTTTCATACTTTAATGTTTTTAGACAGCTTTGATTTTTCTCTTTATTCATTCATTTGAAAGACAACTCTTTTTGCTATTCACTAACATGTGTAATGATTTCTCGCTGTTTTCCAGCCTGTCTCGAATCGGAATACATGTTAGGCGCAGTGCTGCTCTGCGCCTAGGTCCCGCACTGCGCCCCACACACTGGCGAGGCGCAGGGAACTTTTCACCGCATGTATGAGCGCACCTCCTCGGGCGGTGAATCTTCCGATCCACGGAGATACAGGTGGGGCGCAGTCCTCCTGCGCCTAAGTCAAGCACTGCGCCTCACACACTGGCGAGGTGCAGGGGACTTTACACCGCATGTATGAACGCATCTCGGGCGCCGACATACGATACACGTTCGAGCGCTCGAAAACGGGCGCTCCGACGCGCCGATCTTCATACATGTCGCCCAATGTGTCACGAGAAAGCAATCTCTGAATCACATGGATAGGTAAAAGTGTCAAAGAGGTTTTCGGGATTACACATACAGTACTGACATCTAGAGGTCATTGTGAAAGCTACATCTAATATAAGAGGTCGACCCAGAAATGACTATCAGGATCAGTTCATAATCCTAACCTCGAAAAAAGAGTTACTAAGGTAGGAAGAGGTTTCTGTTCATGAAGACAAAAACTGAGTCATGAAAGGTGGAAAAGTAAACCAGAACACAGAAGATATTGTTTATTAAGTGGGCTGGTGCTTTGAATATAAAGGAGAGATGCTATAAAACAGAGCTTAAAAAACACTCCAATTCTTTGGGGCATGTTCACAGCTCAATGGCTGGACTATTTTTCCCCAGTTAGCATAAAGGCCAGAGTTGCCAGCTTCTGGGGTCAGTTTAGTCCAGCCATTGAGCTGTGAATATGCCCCAAATAATTGGAGTGTTTGAGTAAGTAATGTCACCCTTTTTTGTATAAAACAGAGCTTGAAGGCACAGACCCTGATATGGGCCTACAACCCCTAGAGAAGGCTGTCATGGTGCAGTGAGACATGTAGGGACGGGGTGGAGAGTGGGGGGTTTAATGTTGCTTTTAAGACCTGGTATCCTTGGTGGCCGTTAGTTTAGTAGTCTGCAGTTATTTTGCTGGTGTGTATTTGGAGTCATTTATAAGAATCCCAAGGTAGGTGTAGAATAAATCCAACTAGCTCCACAGGAGAAGAGCTAGGCACATGCGTCCCACCCAAAGACTGTGGGCCAAATTCAGCCCACTATGTAATTTTATTTGGCCCATGAGAGTTCGGACACAGCAAGCAGGGATGGACAGTGTCCAGATGCAGAAGCAGGCTCAGACTGGCCCATATGGGAGTAAGGCTAACCCCCAGTAAGCCCCTGAGCATGGTGGGCTCCGGAGCATGGTGAGCTCCTGAGCATGGTGGGCTCCTGAGCATGGTGAATTCCTGAGCATAGTGAGCTCATGAGCAGGGTGGGCTCCTGAGCATGGTGAGCTCATAAGCATGGTGGGCTCCTGGGCATTGTGGGCTCCTGGGCATGACAGGCCTGAGGCAGTTTTTTTTTTTTAAAAAAAGGCAGAGAAAAGGAGAAAGTAAGAAGCAGATTGCAAGAGTCATGTTTTGTATGTCCCTCAAGTACAGTAGCTGTGGGGTGGACCCCCAGAATCTCTGCTTTATTAGATCAGGCATCCTCAAACTGCGGCCCTCCAGCTGTTGGGAAAATACAACTCCCATCATTCCCACTGTTATAGTGTATTATTTAAAATGGGGGATTTGGGGTGGAAGTTGGGAGCAAAAAAATGCTGGCACACTTTCATTTGGTGCTTATGGGGTCTCCATTGAGCATGTTGTAGTTAATCCTCCAGGAATATCAGGGTTTTTATATTACCCTGCCGTAGCTGGGATTTTTGCTCAATTTTGGTTATGTCTTAGTCATTGGTAGATGGTTTGGAATTAAAGGAGTTTTATTGTCCAATGGGCAAATCGGTGTTTAAACGTGATGGGAGACGGCCTGGAACAAATATACTTCTCAGTTGTAGAGGTTATTTCAAAATGCTGTTTCCCAGAGCCTGTGTTTCACATCCAGATTCAGGCTCCTACTTTCTGCTCCGCCTGTGGGTGAATCTACAGCAGTGATTGACATTTCAGCTCTGCTACTCCTAGCTGATTCTGTTAGAAGGATATTGCTAATAGAAGGGTCTAAACAGCAGGACACAGGGCCACAGAGCTCTAAAGGGTTAAAGTCTGTCAGTAACAAAGATACACAAGCTTCTGTGCTGCTGGTTAAAAACAGCAGGGAGTGACATCAACATCCAGCAATGAGAGCACAGAGAGTTGTAACCTAGGGAAGCTTGTGTACACAAGCAGGAGATAAGAACTGCTCTAATTTCTGTTGAGGAGACTGTGTAAGGACTTTTTTGTGGAATGAGCTGACTTTTTATTGGTACTATTTTGGGGCACGGCACATAAGAGTTTTTGATGACTTTTAATTCTGTTTTTTTTGCCACATTTATTATATGAATTAAATCTAATTATAATTTGTAGATGAGATTATTAAAATTGCAGTGGTCAATATCTATTATGTGTACTTTTGTTTTTTACTTTATTCTTTTTTCTGCAAAATTAAGCCTTGTTTTTTACTTTTTGCTTTTTTTAAACAAAAACAGTTTTATACTTGGTTTTTGGATTCAATATGAGACTAAACTATGTTTTGCTGATTGAGTAATGTGATAATTTCATAGATTGTCATGGCTATTGCAATTCCTTTTATGTGTACATTATTTCTTTTTTATTACAAAAGAAAGTGTCTTTATTAGAGACACAAGTTCTTTTGACTTTTAATTTATTTCTGTATGTTTTAACATTTTTAACTGTTTTATACTTTTTTTTACCCCACTTATGGGACTAAACTATGCGCTTGCTTGATCACTTTTAAAATACATAGCACTCTATTACTGCATTGCTATGTTTTATGCTTGTGACAGGCAACCTAATACTCTTATTTTAGTTTTACCTTTTGGTAAATTAATATCCCCGATTCCCACTCTACAACATTTCTACTTAACTAATTAATACTTAAAGGACTTGTCTCACTACATTGATTCATCTCACCCCATTCTTGGTTTTCCCCCATTTAAATTTAAAATTTAGGGTCTGGGTTTTCTGCTTCCACTAGGCTGCAGTAGAAGCCAGGTCTGTAGCTATAGCAACCAGTGTTGGTAGCCTATCAGGAGAGACTGAACAGGTCTGTAGCTATAGCAGCCAGTGCTGACAGCCTGAACAGGTCTGTAGCTGTAGCAACCTGAGGAGCTGATGCAGCTCATACAAGAGAGGATATCTAGGAATAGGTTGGACACTGTTAATGGACACATATTGCAAAGTTTATTGTTTTTACAAGATCTTTAACATAAAAAGCAGCAATCCTTGTAGTGAGACAACCCCTTTAACTTTTATTGAATGGCATAGGAAAGTGTAAGCCTTGATCCAGTTCTACTTGCTAACTGACATCTCTGAGTAGTTGATTACATAGTATCTATATCCCCTGAAGTATTAGCAGTTAGGGTGCATCTTTATCTCATAATTATAAAACAGTAAGGTGTATCTGCAGTATACACCTTTTATTGTTATAGCACTGAATAGGATTACACAGTAGTCTATGTCTGACATATGGCCCATATGTTTGATACAGCTAAAGATGTTGTGGGCGGCATTTAGTTCAATGATTTTAAAAGTGTGATTCTATTGAGTGTTATATAATTTATATATAACATGTTAATATAATATGTTATATAAGAAGTGTATACTGCAGATTCACCTTAAGGCTGAGTTCACACGGCATATTGCACGCCGCTATACGCCTGTTGTGGGAAGTTCGCGCTGGCCAGTGCATACTTCCCACAGCGCTCCAGCCCTCATACACCCTCTCTTTCCCTGGCATGTGAGCGCTGGAAAGAAACGCACAGTACGCGCTGGGGTACACGGCGTAAAATTATAGCACTCAGTGAGTGTTATGATTTTACCATATTTGCGAGGCACACTTCAGGGTCATTGCAACGCAATTACGTGCCAAAGTACACTCTGTAAATACGCAGTGTAAACACCACTAATTGTTAAAACTTAACCTGATACAGATACACCCTATTTGTTTGCTTCACTCCTGCTCAACGGGACCTCTCTGGCTTGTAATTGGCTGGTGCTGTCATGTGAACGATGACTGTTCCGTGCTTCAGCCTGGAATGGAGGGACCAGACCGGAGTAAGGGGGTAAGTGTGGGGCTTTTTCTTTTATTTTTTTACCATACCTAAAATGGAAAACGGCAAGAGTAGGTCCATTAAAAGAGGTTTTCTCACCATGCTGTTTAACAGAGCCACAGGCAGCTTCAGGCTCACACTTTCTGGTCAGACTGTGGGCATTTCTGCAGCTGTGATTGGCATATCAGCTTTGTTATTCCTAGCTGATCCTGTTACAGTGCCATGAGTGCTGGAGATTTGTCAACTATAGTGCTCAAGTCTACAAACCCAAGGGTTTAAAAAAAGGGTTTTGCCACTACAAAGGATTGCTTTTTATATTAAAGACTTGTGAAAACAAGCCCTTTGAAATAATTCCATTAACAGTGTCCTACCTTTTCCCTATAAAAACCCCACTTGCTGGGCTGCTTTCCACTCCTAGGTCACTTGCTAAGACGTTTGATCTCTCCTAAAGGCTGCCATGCGGTCGCTAAAGCTCAGACCTTTTTGATCTCTTTGAAGGCTGCCGGGCTGGTTTTTTTATACTACTGACCTTTTAAAATCTCTTCTGAAGGCCGCCACCCGGGGTCACATAGCTACAGGCCTGAATTCAAAAAATGAAACTAAAAAAATAGGACTTAGGTGAGATTAATCAATGTAGTGAGACAACCCCTTTAAAGCTCGGCAGTAAGTAATATAAACCAGCTCCCGTATTTCAAGATAAGAATCATAGCAGGGAGTAAGTCATCATCCTGACCACTGATTCAGCATGTAAGAGCAGGGAGAGAGCAGAGAGAGGTGGCTGGTAACTAGGGAAACTTGTGTATAAAAAGATAAGATCTGCTCCTAGGTCTGAAGAGAAGCAAAATCAGAACAGCAGTGTATTTGGTAATAGCCTTAATTTACCATTTCCTACATGCTTAAAGCTAATCAATGAAAAAAGAATACCCCTTTAGTGGTAGGAGATAAGGAGTGCTATGCAATATACTACATGGGGGTTTTTACTCTTTCATTTCATGCTCAGCCTCAGGTATTCATGAAAAAAGATTTCCTGATGTTTACGGCAGTGGAGCTATGGAGTACAAAAGACTAAATGAAGTCTCATCTGGACTATGTTTGCCGTATGGTCCAAACATACATGCTTTCTACCACGCTAATGGGTCCGGCACAAAAAGCCTGAATGTTTGGTTAAAAAAGCAAACGTAGTCCAAAAAGACTATGTTGCCTCTATTGTTCTCTATGACTTTACCGTGGTATTCAGCATTTTATGGTATCCTGACAAATATCTAAAGTGAAGCAAGAAATGGTGTGAACATCCCCTTAGAGATAATAATAATCTTTATTTATATAGTGCCATTATATTCTGCAGCACTTGCAATGTAGAGGGTATAAGTACAGACATAAAACTAACATTACATAGTAAAAAGCTACTCACAGATCAGACACAAAGGGCCTCGAAAACTGTCGAGGTATACGACTTTCTCTGTTCTCAAGCTGCCGCCCATTGTGGTGACGTCACTCCCTGGTCTCTGTCCAATTTAGGAAGGAAGAGCAGGATGGTAAACAGAGAAACCTGTGTATTCAGAGCAGATAAAATCTCTCTTACCTCCTGACCAAGGTGATATCAAAAGAGGATTGAATTTGGGAACAGTCTTAATTTAATGTTCCCTACATGTTGAAAGCTCATATTTGTAGTTAGAAAACCCCTTAAAGTAGTACTGTATCTGCAGCTGGCTCACACTCACACTTGTTTGTCTATTTGCAGAAATCCCATAGAAATTAATGGGAAGAATTGCGAAAGCAAAGCCATCTCCCCCATTGTCAGCAAACAGCACGTAGCTCCAAGCGCTAGTTATGAAGATGGGACAACCCCTTTAAGTTGATATACTGTGGAATGTTAATTAAAAGTATTAATGAGAAAAGTAATAGATTTATTACTCTACAACACATAAGGGTCATTTTAATTTGAGTTAGGAAGCTTATTAGACCTTGCCTTTGGGAGGGTCAAATAAGCTTTGTACATGGCAGACCCCTAAAGCCATTATTTTGCCTACCGTTGTGGCAACGAGCATTACTCTATGATCATGTTGCAGAGGGGCTCCCTTCCTCTGCAGGCCACTTAGATACCATGGCTGCTATTGATCACAGCATACAGGAGGTTAATCGGACAGGATCGGAACTAGCTATGATCCCAGACATTGCATTGGAAGCCTGGCTGTACATTACATAGTTTCTGAGTCTGCACCTTCCAAGCACCAGGTATGGCACCCAAGAGACTTGGCTACTCTTCCGGGAGTCTGGGAGGATGCTCCTTTTTGCAAGAGTCTCCTGGACATCCCGGGAGATTTGTCAAGTATGACATACACAAGCCCACACTTTTATCCAAGGAATCTACAAAGCCATATGTATAATCAAGATGTATACTTTATACTGATAGGGTCTGTCAAAGCTAATTATGTCATTGATGCCCTATAGTGCCATTGAATTATTCTAAGTAGTAATAGACAGATTCTACACTTTGGCCTAATTTGAGCACCTAGTCCAAAAAACAAAAGTTCGTGCAGCTTACCCCTCAATATCAAGTGCAAAACCTCCTCTTCAATACGTTCTTGGCGGTGGATTTGGATGTGGATAGCATACGTCCGCAAGGAGAGCTCCAGCCCAGGCTCCAGTAAAATGCAAGTATATCCAAATAAATGTGAATGTTCCAGCAGATAACGTATTCCAAAGTTTTATTCCAACAATATAAAGTTACAGGACAATAAGATATATGGCGTTCATCACCACTAATTTGAGTACAGTAAGTTTAGTCTTTTAGATATTGCGCACCACAATGCCAAACAATAGTTTTGGGCTAAACACCCACATCTGAGCAGTGAGGATATCCAGCTGGAATAGTTCATAGTTTTGTTATCCATACAATTGTGTTTGCAAGAGAGACAATAAAGCCACAGTGGCCAGCGAGTTGTTAGCTGTTACAGCTACTGCCACATCTGAACACAGAGCCACATTATTTCCTCTTTTTTAGAAATCACATAATTAGTGCTGCCCACAGGTTTCAACATTGTTTAGTGATGCCTCCTGCTCACAGAGGTAGGACTGCAGTTTGGAGGAGACAAGAAAATTTTTAGGGGAAAGGGGAAAAACTGTATTTTCACCTAGGGTGGAGAAAAATATGGTTATTTAAACTTTGGAGGGGAGGCATTTGTCAAACACGGGTATGTTGGAGGTATTCCGGGGAAATTTATATGTTTGGGGACATGGGGCCTGAAATGTATTTTAAAAAAGTATTTTCCGGGCCTTAAAAGGGTTGGGCTTTGGGGCGGGCACTTTTTATGGGGCTTTAATGACGGGCATGGGGGCTGACGTTTTATAGGCTGTTTTCCCCATTAGCTTTTTTAAGATTGGGCATGGGCGAAATGTTTTATAGGGATTTATTTCCCGGGGCCCTTTTTAAAATTTGGGGGCCTGTTTTGCATTTTATATGGGGCTTTAAAATTTTTTGGTTTTGTGGCTGCACTGAAATGGGGGCTGTTTTTCGGAGTTTAAAAATAAATTGGGAAAGTGGCGCACGTTTATAGAGATTGATTTCAGGAGCTTTATATGTTTGGACATGTGGCTGCACTGTATATAGAGACTGATTTCAGGAGCTTTATATGATCGGTCATGTGGCTGCACTGTATATAGAGATTGATTTCAGGAGCTTTATATGAGGGTCTGGGGGCTCCCACTGTTATACAAAATTGATTTCAGGAGCTTTATATGATTGTGCATGTGGCTGCACTATATATAGGGATTTATTTCAGGGACTTTTTGTTGTTGGACATGTGGCTGCACTTTATATGGGGTGATAAGGCTAGAAATTCACCTTAACCCTCATTGTGCTGGTTTCCAAATTCATATGTAGCCGAGAAAAATGATACCTGACATCGTGCAGATTCAGATTCCTTCTTCCTTCCTTTATTAAATATGTGCAAGAGGTTCTATAGCAAAAAATTGTAGGAGTACCATTATGAAAAACAGGTAGAAAACCCCTTTTTAAATTGGGAAAAAAAGGGACAATAAACTCTCATGTAAGCAATAATAATCACATTTTTATTATTTAAATTCAAAAAGAACAGGGTTTCCCATTATTTTTAAAGTCATTCTAGAACAATCAGGACGGAACATTTTCACCTAAAAAAAACTTTTCACTGACAAAAAGTGCTGAAATTGAGTTTTAAAAGTTAAAGGGGGTTTTAAAATCTTTTGAACTTTTCGGGCTCTTCAGCTAATTCTTTAAAGTTTTAAAATTTGAAACCCGGGGGCGGTCTCTCCCCCACTGAAGACCTGTGACATCATCCAACTGACGTGAGTGGAAGCGAAGGATGTCTGCAGAGGACCCGCTATACAGCCTCCTGCATGCTTTTCAAAGTGTCTGCAGAAGGGTTCAGGCCAGCTGGGTTATAAGGGAGTTTTTACAGGGCATCCGAAAAAGATGAAAAACATGGAGGAGTGTACACTGCCTCCTCCTTCCCCCTGTTTACCAGGCAAACAGACAGGGTTTTTATGGAGCAATTAACACTGCCCACCTACCCCCCTTTTCCCCCCCTGTTAACAGGCAGGGCTCTATAAGACCCCTGTTAAATGAACGTGGATGTTCCAGGGGGAATTAAATTTCCTTTAATTTCCACCCCAACAAAAAATTGCCCCCCCCCCCCCCCCTTAAAAACCAAAGGGGGGGGGGGCCCCCCCCCCCCCCCCCCCCGGGGGGGATTGCCCCCGAATCCCCCCCCCCCTTCCCCCCCCCCCCCAAAAGACCGGAAAAGAGAGTTAAAATAAACCCCCCCCCCAGCAGCCCTTGGTTTTCCCCAGTGGGTTTTAACAGCTCAGAGGGGGGAAAAACCCCAGAAAGGGGCAAAGGCCCGCCAAACACAGCGCAGGGGGGCATGGCTGGGGGGGTTCTCGGTTTTGGAGGCATACCCAAAAAGGGCTGAATGAAATTCCCGCCCGCCAATCACAGTGCAGGAAAAAAGGATGTCTAAAGGGGGGGGGACCCTGGCCAGGGGGCCCTGTCCCCCACCACCAGCCCGCAGAAAAAGAAACAGATTTACAGAAAAGTCATATTGTAAACCAAAAAACTTAGGGAATGCAAAACCCCAAATTCAAAAATGGGTTTTTTTTTTACTTTCCCCCAAAATTTTTGGGCATGATCCCTTTGGGAGCATACAACCCTTTAAAGCAACAAGAGCCATGTTTAAACTTATGGGGAACACACAGTCCTTGGGTAAACCATAAATAAATGTGAGAAAAAGGAATAAACAAAACTTTTTGGGGGGAAAGGGGAGTTTTGGGAAATTTCAAAATTCTGCCCAAAGGAAATATACTGCATACAGAAAAGGGAGCTTGTCACCCATATTTTTAAAAAATTTCAAACTTTTAAATTTTCTTCATGGAAACCAAGATTTTCTGGGAAAAAATTAAAAATACATATCAGGGCTTTTTATGATTGGGCAGGGGGAATTTGGTGGGGGTTCATTTTAAAATGGAAACGTATGTGATTGGGGATTGGCGCACCCTTTTTATGGGGGCTTTTAAAATATTTGGGGATGTTTGGGTGGGACTGTAATATGGGAATTTTTTTCAGGGACTTTTATGGGGTTTGGGGATTGGGCTGCACTTTATAAAGGGGTTTTTATAGAATTTGGGATGTGGCTGCAAATGAAAAAAAGGGATTTATTTCAGGGGCTTTTTTATGTTAAGGGGTGAGTCTCAACCCTTTTTATTTTTCCCCTTTTTTTTTTTTTTATTTTTTTTTTTTTTTTTGATAGGGGATTGGCTGCACTGTATATGGGATTTAAATTTTAGGGGCTTTATTGGTTGAGCAGAGGTGCACCCCTTAAACCCCCATTGTGCTGGGTTTTCCAAAATTTATATGTACCCCAGAAAAATGGAAAACCCGACTTTGTGCAGATTCAGATTCCTTCTTCCTTCCTTTATTAAATATGTGCAAGAGGTTCTATAGCACAGAATTGTAGGAGTACCATTATGAAAACGGGTAGTATTTCTTTATTGGACAAGACAATACACTTATCATGTAAGCAATAATAATCACATTTTGATTTGTTAGTTATCAATAAGAACACGCCTTCTATTATTCTTAAAGGGGTTGTCTCACTACAAGGATTGCTTTTTATGTTAAAGATCTTGCAAAAACAAGTCAGTTTGTAATACTGTATATGTCCATTAACAGTGTCCTACCTGTTCCTAGATATCCCGTCTTGTATGGACTGCATCAGCTCCTCAGGTCACTATAGCTATAGACCTGTTCGATCTTTCCTGATAGGCTGCCAGCACTGGTTGCTATAGCTACAGACCTAGCTTCTATTGCAGCCTAGTAGAAGCCAGTAAACACGCTCCTGAATTCAAAATGAAACCAAGAAACCAGGACGAATCAATGTAGTGAGACAACCCCTTTAAATCATTGCTAGAACTACGCATGACAGAACATCTTTCACCTAAATCCAACTGTTCACTGACAAAAAGTGCTGAATATGAGCTTTTAAAGCTAAAGCAACAAGTAGCCATGTTTATACTTATGGGAAACACACAGTCCTTGATAAGCCATAATACTGCGAGAGAAGGAATAAGCAGAATCTTTTGGGGGAAGGTGATATGGATGTGCCACTCTCAGCACAATGGAAATATACTGCATACAGAAGAGCAGCTTGTCACCCATATGTAAAATATGCAAACTTTTAATTATCTTCATGGAACCATAGATTTTCTGAAAGAATTAATATACATATCAGGGACTTTATATGATTGGGCATGGGGCATGTGGCTGGGCTTCATTTTATATGGAGCTGTATGTGATTGGGCATGTGGCTGCACTTTATATAGGGTTTTATTTCAGGGCTTTAATTTTGAACATTGGTGCATGTGTGGACTTTTATATTGGGGGCTGTTTTATTATTATTAGGACTTTTTGTTAGTGCTGCACTTTATATGGGGCTTTATATGATTGGGCATGTGGCTGCACGGGATATGGGAATTTATTTCAGGGACTTTATATGATTGGGCATGTGGCTCCCACTTATATGGGGCTTTATATGTTTGGCAGTGGCTGCATTTTATATGGGTTTATTTGGGAAATTTGAATTGGTAATGGGAATTTATTTGGGCTTTATATGTTTTGGGCATGTGGCTGCACTTTATATGGGTTTTAATGATTGGGCATGTGGCTGCACTTATATGGGGTTTATTTGAGGGACTTTTACTGATTGGGATTTATTTCTGGGGCTTTATATGATTGGACATGTGGCTGCACTTTATATGGGGCTTTATATGATTGGACATGTGGCTGCACTGTATATGGGAATTTATTTCAGGGACTTTATATGATTGGGCATGTGGCTGCACTTTATATGGGGCTTTATATGATTGGACATGTGGCTGCACTGTATATGGGAATTTATTTCAGGGACTTTATATGATTGGGCATGTGGCTGCACTTTATATGGGTCTCTATATGATTGGGCATGTGGCTGCACTTTATATAGGGATTTATTTCAGGGGCTTTATATGGTTGGGCATGAGGCTGCCTTTTATATAGGGCTTTATTTCAGGGGCTGTATATGGTTAGGCTTTATATGCTGAAACTTGTGCTTGGTAGTATATAGGTGGCTGCACTTTGTATCAGTGGCATATAGTAAATATTTGTTAGGGGCATGTGGCAAATATTTTGTAAAGTGGGAGCATGGTGCCACTGTATTTGGGATGCCTTTGGAATGGATGACCATAATTACAGCTGTATGAGGTCACTGTTACTTGGCTTCAAATTGCCAAGAAAGAAAACATTAAGGGTGACATGTATGATTTATGGCGCTTACACGGCAATTTTCATGCGCACTATAAGGCTATGTTCACACAGCATAATTGCAGGGCGCACAGTACGTGTCGCAATACACCGGGTGATTTGGGAGTCGTAATTGCCACGAGTAATTGACATGTCACTTATTTCCCCGTGCGGGGGGACGAGGCGTAATCCATAGTTCCCTATGAGAGCTATGGATTACTGTAATTGCGGCGTGCATCTCGCTGCGTATTTGCCCTTAATACGCACCAAATTTACGCTGTGTGAGCATAGTCTAATAGTGTAGAATGCACCTGATTTATGGATCAGGTCTACTGCGGGTCATAAATAAGTCACTTTCTAGCGCAGAAACAACACTTCTGGCTCAGGTAAACCACTTTTAAAGTGGTTTACCTGTTCCAGCAGTAATGTGCCTGGGATTGCCGTACTGAAGCTATATATTTATAGCTTCATATGGTTCTATTGGGCCCTGCCCCCTGCATGCCCCCCCCATCTCAGATGCATTACAAAGTGCCACGGGTCCTCTGTAACGCGCCTGACATTGGCGTTAGGGCGAATTAAAACTGTAGCGAACAGGGAAGTGCTAGATGTTGGGCTAAAAAGACGCCAGACTTCTGTCACAGCCCCGTTCATTCATGTCACCCCTGTTGTCTGTGTTGTGCCAATCCAAATGAAAAACTGCTTGGCTTACAGGTGTAGCTGATCTTGGTGTTATACAGACTTGTAGGCACTTGAACAAACAGCAAATTCCAGGTTCAATGATTGTTAAGGCGAATCCACGTCAAGTTTAAGAATCCAATTTGAAAAAACAGGTGTGCTCAGGACATGTTGTTTGCTGACAACAGGAACAAAACTGCATTATACTCCAAAAGGAAGAAGTCCGGCACCATCCCATAGTATAAATATAAAACTTGAAGCTTTATTTCTTGATCATTGAAAATCAAAGCACAAATACATACAAATGAGTGAAGTGACGGTCCACGAAGACGCTTACGCGTTTTGAGCTCGTCGGCTCTTACTCATAGCATGTCAAGTTACTGTATATGGAATGAATTATGTACCCTGTTTCCCTGAAAATAAGGCAGTGTCTTATATTAATTTTTGCTCCTAAAGACGAGCTAAGACTTATTTTTAGGGGATGTTATTTTTTTCTATGAACAATAATTCCCATTTATTGTTGAACAAAACATCAACATGTATTAATATACTGTAGTGATTTCATCACAAACATCAGCATTAGCAGCCAAACGCTGAATTTCATAACTAAAAATGCACTATGTCTTATTTTCGGTGGTGTCTTATTTTCGGGGAAACAGGTATGTGGTTGAGATGCAGTATCATCATTTCCTCACTAGATGGCCCCCTGACATTTGGTAACTGCTCTGATAGTCTGAGAAAGTGATTTCATTTCTTTCTTTGAGGGTGAATTCACATGAGGCAGATTTATTGCAGAAATTCCTGCAAGGGTCAGAATGATCTGAATAGAACATGTAGAAATCTATGTATTTTTTGCCAAAATGATAAAAAGAAGAAGTAGTTGATAAGTCTTCTTGTCTCATCCTCTCCTCTCTCTCTGTATCTTTCTTCCTTTTTATGAATTTAAAGTTAAATAGACTGAATACAATATGTTTAGCCTCGAGCATCTATTAAGCAACGTTTAAAATATACCTGAACTTTCAGGTAACTTTCCAGGATAAACTGCCTTATGTGTACATGGGGAATAGCAAGACTGAGACAAGGTATTCTGGTGCGCTAGGCAAATAAGGCATATAGTGCCCTCCTCCCCCAGTGGAAAATTAAGCCCACTCCATGCCTCTTTGTGCCCCCTTCCTGCCTGGTATGAAGTGAAGCCCTAGGTGGTGCCTTCCCTCGTCTACCAGTCCTTCCGGCCCGGGGGAAGAGCAATAGTTATGGCGACTACATAACATCTTTATTTTTCGGTTGGCTCTGAACTGGTAAGTAGAGAGTAGCTGCTGTGGTTTCTCCCAAGAAGAGGAGATCCTGCTCCCCTGTATCTCTTCAGCATACACTCATACAGGGTCAGAGTGGTCCAGTGGCGTAGCTACAGGGGTCACAGCCAACAGACTCCCTCACCACAGAGCTGGATCACTGGGTCACATAAACCCAGCAATACAGCGATTACAGCTGCCGGTTGCATGGTGCAGGTGGTGGCTAAGGCAGAATAGCCAGAATACACCAATCTCAGCCATTCAGTCATCTGCAGGCAGCAGTGTTATGTGATGTCATTGCGCTGCTGCCTATACTAGGCCCTAAGCCTAACGCTAGGATTAGTGCCCGTTAAATGCCGGAGGCATCGGCCCTTTGGTTCTGGGGTCGCCCGGGAAAATGCTGATGAACAGAAAGAAACAGGATTTTTCCAAAATGATAAAAAAAAGAATAGGATAAGTTTTCGTTCTTTCCCCCCTTTTTGATTTTCCCTTTTTAAAATTAAAATTTGACTGAAAACTTGTTAGTGAGCTTTTCTTTGCGTTTATAAAACCTAATTTTCGGGAAAATTTCCGGTAAATGCCTAAGGGCCCCAGGGGAATCAAGAGAACGGACGGGGGGGGGGGGGGGGGCTGGGGGGGGGGGGGGTTTTTGGGGGTGGGGGGGTGGGGGGGGGGTGGGGTTTTTGGTTTGGGGGGGGGGGGGTGGGGGGGGGGGGTTTTTTTTTTGGGGGGGGGGTGGGGGGGTTTTTTTTGGGGGGGGGGGGGGTTTTTTTTGGGGGGGGGGGGGGGGTGGGGAGGGGGAGGGGGGGGGGGGAGGGTTGGGAAAAAGAAAAGGTTGTGGGGGGTGGGGGGGGGGGGGAAAAAAAGTTGGGGGCGGGGGGGTGGGGGGGGGGGGGGGGGGGTTTAAAGGGGGGGGGATTTGGGGGGGGGGGGGGGGGGGGGGGGAAAAATTTTTTGGGGGGGGGGGTTTTTTTGGGGGGGGAGGATTATTTTTAATTTTTGGGGGGCACCCTTACCTCCTAATTCATGGGGGGCCCCAAACCCTTTTCCTCAAACATGGGGGGGCCCATACCTTCCTAACTACAGGGGGCAGGCCCTATATCCTTCAAACACATGGGGGGGCCCCCTATATACTCCAAATTTTAAACGGGGGGGAAGGCCTTAATCCCTTCTAAAAAAGGGGATACCCTAAATAAACCTTTTTAACTACCTGGGGAGGCCCCTATTAAATTTTAAAAAAAAAAGGGGAAAGTTAAAATTTAACCCCCCAAGGTAATTAAGATAAAAGGGAATTTCCCCTTTAGGTTGGTAGGTATATAAAAATTTTAGGGTCTTCATAAGTTAGGCATAGTTGTAACTTTGAAAGTGGAAAAGCAGGAGACTGAAGAGGGCGGCGCGCTACGCGCGCTGCGGCAAATAATTTGCTTGGGCACGCCCATCTTGTTGGTGTGCCACGCCCCTTCAAAAAGCTACACCCATTCCACCTAACTGCTACCCGGGTTTGGAAGAAAGCCCGGTAGATGCCCCCTTTTGCCAGGTAGTAGCCCCCATAACCAGGTAGGGAGGTGTGCCCCTTTTGTAGCCAAATAGATCCACCCTTTTAGCCAGGTAGAGCCCCTTTTTATCCAGGTAAGCCCCAAAATTTGTGCCAGGGAATGCCCCCTTTGTTAGCCCGGGAGTTGCCCCTTATTGTTTTGCCAGGGTTCCCCCCTTTTTGTTTGCCAGGTGGATGCCCCCTTTGTAGCCAGGTAGATGCCCCCTTTGTTAGCCAGATAGTTTTTTCCCCTTAGTTAGCCAGGTAGATCCCCCTTTGTTAGCCCGGTGATTTCCCCCCCTTTTTTAAAACCAGGTAGTGTCCCCCCTTTTTTAGCCAGGTAATGCCCCCCCCTTTATTAGCCCGGGAATCCCCCTTTTTTAGCCGGGAGATCCCCCCCCATAGCAATACAAATAAAATATTAAAAGCCACATACCTACCGGCTCCTGCAGCAGTCCAGCTCCAGACATCTCCCGGCCAATCAGCGTCACAGGGGGAGGGGGGGTGCAGCCGCGCTCACACCCCCCGCGCGCTGATTGTAGTACAGCGCACACCGGCAGTGCATACAGGGGGGAAGGGGGGAGGGGAAAGATCTCTTCTTCTTTCTCCTGTACGGGTCTGTGACTGATGGGCGCGGCACACAAACATTGGGAAACAGCCGGGGGGGTGGGGGTGCTGCGGGCCGCTTCACCCGCCCGTGGGAGGGCCCAGCGGCCCAGGAGCCCACCCGCGTACTTGGTGCCGCGGTATTTAAGACCCCGCTGCCCGGGGCGGCCGGGGGGTTTCACCAACTTGCCGGGGGTGCGGGGGGGGCCCCCCAAAAAAAGGGGTCCCCCGCCAAAAAGGGGGAGTTTTGGAAAGTATGGTTAGGTCCTCATGTAGGTAGGCCTTAAATACCTACCTAACTACATGGGGGGCAGGCCCTATATACCTACCTAATCACAGCGGGACACATTCTATATACCTATCTAACTACCAGGGGGACAGGCCCTATATACCTACCTAACGACATGGGGAGGCCCCTATATACTACCAATTTTCGGAGGTGAATCTAAACCACCTAACTATTGGGGTGCAGGCTCTATAGCCCTATATACTTACCTAACCTAATTACCTGGGGGCAGGCCCTGTATACCTACTTAACTACTGGGGTGCAGGCCCTATAGTCCTTTATACCTACCTAACTACCTGGGGACAGGCCCTATATGCCTACCTAACTACAGAGGGCAGGGCCCTATTTTCCTACCTATTACGGGGGGGCGGTATTAGCTTTAAAAATTGTATCAATTTTTAGTAAATACCACTCCAGGTAGTCCCCATGTGAGCTGCCTTCTCAGCTTGAGAAAGAAGGCGGTGCCTTCGAAACGTCACAACACCAGTGTGTGGCTCACTCTATGCTTGGCGTCTCCCAGCTATCCTGCTTCAGGAATTGATTGATTTAAGAAGCTGCACGCTACAACTAAATATAAGTATACCACTCTACTTTTTATCTATTATACTTATTGTACTAAGTGTCCTAGAATGTTGGACTTTGTTTCATATTGAATAAATGTTTCAAGATTTATGCAACAAGCAAAGAGTCTACCGTAATTGAAGTTTGGACAGTATATATGCACCTACCTACTGGGGCCCTATGTACCTACTTATCTAATGGGGTCCCTATATATCTACCTTCTAGGGGGGTCTATATACCTACCTACCACTTATCTGACTAATTTTTTAAGGTCTAACCTACCTAAGGAGTATCTACCTGTCTAATTTGGGGGTCTGTCTACTATATGGAGTGTGTTCCTACCTACTGTTGGCACAAATGGAGGCCTAATAATATGCTGGGGACACTTTAAATTTTTGAGGTCTTACATATTTATGTGATAAAATCTGCAGGATGAGTTGTGGCCGGGAGAAGTCGTCATGGCGTTCTGGACCGGGTGGAGAAAGAAAAGGGAAAGAGAACGACTTTCACAGATAAAACATCACCTGTGAATGCCTAAAATGTATCTGTACTGTAATCACTAATATGGCTGCAGAGCCTGTGTACACTGGTATCTACTACTATATGGTCACTGTATGGTGGTAATAGTGGTCTTAGTGTAATGGTTTATATCCAGTAACAGTTTGATGGTTTTATTCATTCTCTTTATGGTGGTGATATTTGGTAATGGTGAGACTATTATTTGGTCCTTGTATATTGTTGTTATTGATATTATTGGTCTTGATATATTGATTTGGTCTGTAACAGTATGATGGTATTAATCTCTTTATAGTAGTGATATGTGGGGTATTATGTGGTATTTGTGTATTGCTGTTATTGGTAATATTGGTCTTGGTATACTGGTTTAGTCAGTTACATTATGATGGTATTAGTCATTAAATAGTGGTGATTATGTGGCGGTAGTTTTTGACCCTTGTATACTTACTGACCCACATAATACAGGTAACATGTCAATTAAACTGTTCAGAATAAACTGCAACAAAATCTAAATCCATAAAACAAAAGGTATGCAACAGTTGCATTTTTTCCTCTTCACCCCACAACATTTTTTGGGGTGCAGGGGGGCAACAGGGAGCAAACGCTTTGGCTATATAACATGAATATCTTTCTTTCTGCAGCCTGGCCCAATTTTAAATGAATTTTCTGCTATGGGAAAATCCCTTTAAATACAAATAATTAGAGTAGGGAACCTGTTTTTGAAAAGTAGTGGTCCACAGATGATGTCCAGGGGTAGGGGGAACCAAGCAAGTTATACAGCCAAAAGCTGTACACACATGACAGTTCTATTAATTCCTGCTTGAGACAGAAAGTAATAAAAGCAAAGACATGGTGGCTATGGAAACCTTCAGTAGGCTTCCAGCTACCATGATAATGGATCAGCACCCCATGATCTACCTAATCAGAATGAGGAACAATGTGCAGTCCGCTACATAGGAACTTACCTATACCTTGACACACTCGTGTTATGTGTCACTAAGGGATTTATGAATATAAACTTCAGCCATACAGAGAGAAATTATTTGTGGTAATGTGTTGGTGTCAAATCTGCAACATCTCCAGTCTCTATGTAAACTGGGAACAATCAAGTGGTCTAACACCTTATTGTGATAGCTAGCAAATATAATCAACTCAAAGACCTAAGTGGCCTTTAAAAGGTGCTTTAGTTAAATTAAAGTTGCTCTTTCTTTACATGATTTAACCATGCTTAATAACTTCCTATAAATGGCCTGACTCTTGGTTCACTTAGTAAATTGGGCCAAAATTTCTGGATGAAACTGCGTAAGGTCACCAAAGAAGATACAAATAGTAGACATTACCCATAGAAAAGATACTAGCTTGTTCCACTTGACTTATAACAATGTTGTCACCTGGGTTTAGGTATGTGGAATCTGTTGAGTAAGGTACTAAAAGAAGATCATGTACATACGCAACAAAGCAACCATTAGACGTTCCATTACTCACTTGTTTGACTTGTTTTATGTAAAAGACTGGTTAAGACGAGACCTTCCGCAAACCCCACACCATGCAACATCTACATTTCCATCCTTACTCCTAAATTACAGGTACATATCTCAGTACTAAAGACACGGCTACTTTTGTCAAAGTTAAAGAGGTGTTCCCACCTTAGACTTGATGGCATATTACTAGGATATACCAACAAAGTGTGTTAGGTGCCGGTTTCAACACTGGGACCCAAACCTATTTCGGTAATGGGCCCCCAAAAATTGTTCAGCAGATTGGATAATCTGTCGCGCTTGCGCATGACTCTCAGAGCTCCCAAAGAAAAAAACCTGGTAATTGGTTTCAAAGCCTCAAAATGTCACCCAACAAAATGCACAATGAAGATGAAAGAAAATTAAGCAGATAGCTAATACAGATAACGGTCTTAAAGTCCTTACCTATAACATCAGAAAGAGCTGCTAGAAATCACTTTCCATGATGAGGCGAGAAGCTTCTTTGGGTCATGTACTTTTTACTTAATGTACCAGGAAGAAAAGGCAGCACATCATGACACAAGTAAAGAACAATACAGAACATGTGTAACGGAGGAGTGGATCCGCTGGGCCAACGCAAGCGATGATAGCTAAGCCACGCCAGGGAACGGAGTCTAAGTAGCCCCCGGTTTTCACCAGAGCCTGTCGCAAAGTGGGATGGACTTGCTGCGGCGTGAGGCTACCAGGTCGTTACCCCTGACGTGACTTGCTTGCGATGGCGGCCGGGGTACAGCGTGGTGCAAAATCGTAATCCGGAGGCGTAGTCGGGGACAGGCAGAAGGTCAGGGCAGGCGGCAGAGGTTCGTGGTCAGAGGCAGGCAGACGGTCAGGGCAGGCGGCAAACAGGCAAGGTCAGGAAACGTAAGCAGGCGGACTGGTACACGGGAAATCAAGACTGAACTCAACACACTCTAAACGCTCCAAAAACACACCAACAGACTGGCAGCGAGTGCTAGGGATGTCTACCATATATAGGACCAGCGGCCGTCAATTAACCAATTAAAGGCGCGCTGGCCCTTTAAATCCGGACCAGCCGTCGCGCGCGCGCCTTAAGCAGGGATTATGCGCGCGGCGGCTGTCAGAGCTGGAGACAGGAGCGGGGACTGGTAAGTACGGGGTTTCCAGCCCTAGAGCAGAAGGACCACGGCTGCGGGCAGCCGCAGCACCCGTGCCGGACCCCGTGCGCACCGGGGGACGGCCGCGGCGAGCTGCGGCGCCACGCGCCGTGACAACATGTAGTACATGTAGCCATTGTATTCCGGAAATATTGTACCCTTAGGCCATTAGTCACTTGAGGGATCAGTGTATCTGCAGTTTTTAACACTAAAGATCTCCATCTCCTACTCTGTATGCTTTACTCTATTGGCCTTAAGAAATGTAGGGTGATATGTATGAACGGGGCTGCGCCAGATAGCTGGTGTCTTTTCAGCCCGATATCAGGCGCAGCCCCGTTCATACATTTTCAAATCTCCCCTATGCCACTCCGGGGCACATTTCAATCCTGCCTGCAGAGCTTTGTAATGCGCTTGATCTCCGGGGGCGTGCGGGAGGCGGGGCGCACTAGAACCGTAGCGAAGCTATAGATATATAGCTTTGCTACGGCATTTCTGGCCACATTACAGTCGGAACAGGTATACGACTTTCAGAGTGGTATACCTGAGTCTGAACTGTCATGCAAGTGCTGGAATGTGCCTGATTTATGACTCGCTGAATAGCGGGTTCATAAATCAGGCGCATTCTATGCCTTTTTTAATCGCATGAAATTTGTCGTGTAAACATCAAATTTCATGGATGTTGCCCATAGTGTTCTCTCTTGGTTTTCCATCTGCCTCTGATGGCGGTTCAGTTTATTGTTTGCTGGCTCTACTTCATCTCTTTTTCCCCTTGCCATTAGGTTAATCAGGCCTTAGTCTAAGGTCATCTCCTCTTTTCTCGCTACACAGCCTCTACTGGACAAATGTTCATTGATGACACCTAATTATATACAGTATCTCACAAAAGGGAGTAAACCCCTCATACAGTATTTTTGTAAATATTGTATTATATCTTTTCATAGGACAAAACTGAAGATGTGACACTTTATAACAGTGTAAATTTGGTATGCCCTCCAAGTAACTCAATGCACAGCCATCAATGTCTAAACCGCTGGCAACAAAAATGAGTACACCGCTAAGTGAAAATGGACAAATTGTGCTGAATTCGCCATTTTTCCTCCACGGTGTCATGTGGTGTGTCAGGTGTGAATGGGGAGCAGGTGTGTTAAATTTGGTGTTATCACACTCTATCATACTGGTCACAAGTTCAGCATGGAACCGCATGGGAAAGAACTGAGGACCTGAAAAAAAGAAGTGTTGCTCTACATAAAGATGGCCTAGGCTATGAGAAGATTGCCAACACCCTAACACTGAACTGCAGCACAGTGGCCATGGTCATACAGCTTTTTTGTGCAAGACAGGCTACACTCAGAACAGGCCTTACCATGTCTTGTGGCTTGGTATCAAGTGTGTGTGGTGGCAACCAGATGATGAGTACAAAGGCAATTGTATCTTGCCTACAGTCAAGCATGGTGGTAGGAGTTAAGGCTACATTAGTGCTGCCGACTGTGAGGAACCACAAATGCCAGCATGTACTGTGACATACTGAAGCAGAGCATGATCCCCATCTCTGGGAAAACTGAGCCACGGGACAGTATTCCAACATAATAACGACCCCAAACTCACCTCCAAGACAACCACTGCCTTGTTAAAGTAAATGAGGGTAAAAGTGCTTGACTGGCCAAGCATGTCTCCAGACCTAAACCCTATTGAGCATATGTGGGGAAGCCTAAAATGGAAGGTGGACGAGTCCAATGTCTCTTATATCCACCAAATCCGTGATGTCATGTAGGAGTGGAAGAGGATTCCAGTGGCTGCAACCTGTGAAGCTCTAGTGATATCCATGTCCAAGGGAGTTAAGACAGTGCTGAAAAATAGTGGTGGCCACACAATAGTAATTGTTTTTCAAAGTGTCAGATCTTCAGTGTTGTCCCATGAAAAGATATAATACAATATTTACAAAAATGTGAGGGGTGTACTCACTTTTGTGAGATACTGTAGCTGATCAGACCATGGATGCCCATGTTGAAGTCTAAACAAGCAATTATTAGTAGTGTTAGTAAATAATCTATCCATCTATAGCCATAAATATACATTAAAGACCACATAGAAGTCGATAGGTGTCATATTATAAATATTCAAAAATGTGATATGGTCATGTGCAAGAGGCTTAAAATTTTTAAAGAGGCAGTTTTCCTTATGAAATTATACAATTTTCTAGGTTCCTGACTTCTTCAGATCTTTCATAAACAACAAAACATGTGATAGTACTTAGGAAATGCCTGGAACACAAGGGCAAGGGCTGCAACCATTAGTTATTATGGTGATGCCCTCATGAAACGATGCTCCCCAGAGAAAAAGTGTATTTATGAAAGTTAATCCCTTAAAAAAATGGGGGGAAGTGGTTTTCCAAGAAAAACGGCTGCTAATAAACTATTGTGACCGTTTTTCAAAGAAATCATAAGAAAAGCTTTACAGCCTTTACACTCATTCACGACCCCTATACACACTGTTTGTATTAGATATGATAACATATCTCCAGTCCTGTTTCATGTGTGTAAATATGCATATCCAATAGATTGTATAATGTTCCCTTTATTACCAAATTACCCCATTTACCCAGGGATGTACTCTAAAGGCCCCTTTCATTCAAAAATTTTAACCTTTCATATTGGGCCCTCAACTGACTTCCCAAAATCCTATAGAAGGGGAAAGACTGACGGGAACAATTATCTTTTGAAAAAATTTCGGGGGTTTTTAGCATTTCCCACAGACCCATCTTGTTCCCTTAAATTCATAAAGATAGTTGTCTAGTGGGCAATCGTTAAGTTGACAACTTTCATTCCTAATTCACTCAGGACCATGTATGTTTGACTTTGCTGAACATGCACGTGTAAATAGTATTTGTATGTGTAATGTCAATATATGTATGCCTGGGTTTAAATAGTTATTGCAGCTTGAATATTACAGCACCAGAGCGGTGCGCATGTGCAGTGTGGTGAGCTGAGTGCCAGCTTCCACCATGGCGTATGTGCGCATGTCCGGAAGTCATAATCTTTCGGCATGTCAGTTAGCGGGGCTGCCAGGAAAATGGGGGATAGGTGCTCCTTCGAACCGGGCCCTGCCCCCTGGGGGTTCAGGTGTTTAAAATATAAAATTTCGCCCCTGTTTTAAATCTGATGGGGGGTTTTGACTTCTCAGTACCCCTTTAGAAAGGAGGGGAAGCGAGCGGTGGTGGGTGGAATTGTGGCACTTTTTATGGGTAAAAAAATTTAAATGTTTGCAAATATTACCAAACTTTAGGGATATACAACTCTGAAAAATTAAGGCCCATGCAAAAGTTTTCAAAAATCAGCATTTACATGTCTGACAGTCATTCTTTCCCAGTGTAGTTAAATTCCAACTAAAGTCACCTCATTCTACTTAATGGTTTGATTAGGTGTCCCCTGAACAAATTTTTTTAAATGAAGGAAAGTAAAAAAAAACACTGCTGTGGTTTTTTAAATCCTTTGAAATGGACGTGGATGGCAAAAAAAATGTAGGAATAGGCCCAAAGGAATTTGAATTTAAAAAAATAACTTTTCCATCCCAAAGGGAGTTAAAAAAAAAAAAACTCTTCCTGATGGTTGGGGTTTTACGTCGGCTTCGACATCGGGGTGTCGATGTCGGCCAATCGTAAGGTTTTTGTAGTCGATAGTGTCTCCCCGATGACATTAAAGTCATGGGAGAGCAAAAAACCCTTCATTCTTACCCCCAAACCAGGGTGGGAACTGAATTAACAGCCCAAACGTAAAATGGATACCTGTAATTTGGGCACCACTTGGCTAAAAAAGCCACAAAAAAAAAAGCACACCCCCATTCCTACCTGTTTGTCCACACCCTGACCCTTAACCTGCATCAGAAAATGAATGTTGGGAATGAGAAAAAAAATTTGGGAAAGTAAGAAATGATCTTTTTTTAAAAATAATTTTTTAAAGGGAGATTTTGTTTGGAGGGAATGTGAGTAGCCCAGCCACGGGACCTGGGCTTGGGGCCACAACATATCAGGCCTCCCTGATTATCTTGATGAAAGTCAAACGATCCCTTTATTTTGGGGAAAAACCCGGAGCGTTTGTTGTAATGACTCCCGGCTGTGATGAAGGTCCCGCTCGATATGCCCTGGTTGGGGGGACAAACCTTATGGCGTGGGGCCAGCCAGGCCTTGTCCATTTTGGATACCCAAAAGGGTCTTTGGGCCGGAACACATACAAAAAACATCGGTGTTGGAGCAGATAGTGTGACCATGATTTTAAAGTGGTCTCGGGGTGTTGTATGTGTGCCCGCTTCCCTCGGGCACAGCTTCAAGCAGCCTGACTTGCCTGAGATGACCCCCCCTGAGAGCTGTGCCCCCCTTGCACTAGTTGGACCCAAACCCATGCCAAATAAAGCCCGATGAAATTGTGAAACTGTGGGCCTTGTGGATTTGGGGAGGAAAGGCTCCGTGTCCGCATCTGTGTCCGTTCCCCCTCCGTCCTGGGGGGACCTGTTGTTTTAGAGGTCCAAAGATATTTAGAATAAGTCCCCAATGTCTGGACAAGGGCATTGTTTCCCCACTGACCATTTTGGTGGCTTTTTCAAACCGGCAAGGATGGTGCAGAGCCCTTTTTACCTGCCTCCACTCTCGGTGGTCAACCCGAGGGGCCGCACCGCTGCTTGTAGGCCCTGTGTCACTTCGTACTGCGTAAAAGGGATTTCGCTGCTCCCCAATCGTGGAGCATGTGGAGGGGGGAATTCCAGGTGTTCCAGTCAGCAATGAGACGGTTTACGGGGAGGCCGAGCTGACGCTGCAAGCAGCCAGGCGGGACGAAGAGGGTGCGAAGGCGGAAGTGCGAAACAGACTCGAGCCTTCTTCAGCGGGGAGTCCAGACCGGATAGTCTTTAGAAATTTTGGACGACAGGGTTTATGAAGTGCCCGGCAAAGGGTTTTGCTCCAGCCTACGATCCTAAGGGTGGCCGCAGATTTTCCGTTTTTCGATACCACCTTGCCTGGCAAAGGTTTTTTGTACCCAGCCACCACGGTTTTCCCTTGCAGGAGCGTCCCCAGTTTCCGACCCTTTTGGGGGGGGGTCTCCAAGAAGATTAATTTCAAAAAAGGTTGGTTTTTCTGGGCCGGAGCCACCAGGGACCCTTGGGGGAAAGAGCCTGCCCATCCCTGCGGTTTTTTAAGAGCGGGGGCCGAGCTGAGAGCCCCGTCACCCCCCCGAGACATCATCTTATCGTTTTCGGCAAAGGGGCATATGCATGCTGGGTGAATCAAGGCTTGCTCAAAGAAGGCCCCAGGTTGAGAGGTCCGGACCTTTTTGACGCGAAAAGCGGGAGCGGGGTTTGCGTGACCGTGGTGGCGGAAAATAATAGCGGACTTCTGCGATGCTTCCCCCTTTTTGGGGCGGGACCCCATATTGACATCCCCCATCGTTTCCCCCTCGTCCATGTGAAGCGTTTTGCAAGCAAATTTTTGCGGAAAAGCCAGATGGACCCGCATGTCGTCATCTTCATCATCTATCAAAAGGTGATTTGGGTCGCCCCTGACTTTTCCCCCCGAAGTGGGGCTAAAGCAAAGGGCGCAAGGTGTTGCCGCCGCCGGGTTTTTTGCCGATGATCACCCTCTTGATCTTTTAACTGCTTCTGCCCCAACCAATTTTGTCATCAAAGAGGTCTTAGAAAAGGGTTATCCACAGTGGTGGGGTAACAATTTTCATTTGGGCTGCTTCTTTTTGGGACGGTGCTGATGTGCTGATGCGCATTTGTGGCCGTGAGGGGGAGAGGAGGGGTAAGACTGTGGTGCGGTTGCATTAACCCCTGAAGGACGTTGGCGACGTTTTGTTACTTAGTTTTCCCGGGGCCCTGCCCCAGCGAGACGGGCCTGAGGGTTTCCTGCAATGCGATCCGCTGGCAGGTGTTGTCGCAGCACTGGAAGGGCCCCTTCTCTCGTCCCTTCCCTCCAGTGACCCCCTCTTTGTCGTTCCCCACCTGCATTTCGCTCCATGTTCAGAAAAAAAAAATTTGAGAGGTATGGAATAGTTTTGGAAAGTTCCCTTTTTAAAAAAGGCGGCAAATCCAGCTATTCTAATCCTCTAATCAAAACAAAATTGCTGGATTAAATTTAACTGCAAGGTGTCTCTATCAAAAAATTGGATGGGCAAAAAGTGCAAAAAAAAGTATTGTTATGTTTTCGTAAAATAATGGTATTTTTTGCACCCTTTTAATTACCTGTGGGACTAAAATTGCTGTTTTCGATTTAAATGCAGGTGGTATATGAAAAAAGGGGAATGGGTTTGAAAAAATGAACACTATCTGAAATGTTATGATAATAAAAAAGGAGTTTTTCACCTAACAAAAGAGGCAGTTACTGAAATGTTGTATCCTAAAATGGTTTGGTGCCCCAAATCCCGGAAATATTTAATTTTTAAACTGTTTTTAATAAAAAAATTTCATAAAAAGTTCCCTAAGTTTGGTGAAAATTTTCCATGTTCTTTATAGAGCTTGTCTGGTTTCGCCGGGGGGCCCCCGTCCCCGTGCTTTACAGCGGTAGATGTCCCTTTTAAAATTTTTCTCTAACTAATAAAATTTTTCTCTAAACTAATAATTGTAAGGTCCAGTAATAGTAGGGTTTCTCGTGCAGAAATAGAATAGTTTTGCTGAGCTGTTGGCCCCAGCGGCACAGCCCTATCCTATGAGCGTGAAACATGGGGGCTGAACAGGAAACGTGTTCTAGTAAAACGAGGCTTGTGATTTTTCCGCCAATCGAAACCCTAACCACCCCGCTTGAGCGAAACCATCCCTGCTTTTTCTGAAATCTGATTTGCGGGCCGAAAAAATTAAGGACGCGCGGAAAATGGGCGATTTTAAATAATGATGCACAGATTTTAGCTTAATTATCGCATGTTTTAAAAATTTCGAACCATAAAAACCTTCCCGATTTCAACTTTGTCGAAAATAATCCCCTAAAAAAAACTTTTTTTTCCTGATTAAACATTAGTTTATTTTTTTAAAGAAACATGAACTTTTTTTTCTTTGCATTAGTTGAGCTCTGACAGCACTGCTTTTTTTTTTTTTTGAATTTTCTATTATTGCAAATAAAATTTCAACATTTTTTTTTTTGAATTTCAGGTTTTTGTCAGTAGTTTATTAATAAAATAAAAATGTACATTTTTCTCAAAAATTTTACGAAAAAAAAAATCGGAAAGAAAATTTGATTGGTCCCTTTAAATTTTTTTCCCGAGCTGTATATTAGTGGGTTTAAAAACTTCTCTGATAATTTTTTGTGCCATACCAATCCCTTTGATTGAGATATGGGGATATATGTATGTTTATGTCCCCTTTATTGTGTCATTAGTGATGACATATATTTTGTTTGCCATATTATCATCTGTTTCCACTCCCCACAGGCCTTCTTCTTGTTTCCCCTTATAGCTCCTCAATAAACCGTCTCCGATTTCCGTGCTTCCCCCCCAAATCTGGGAAGCACCCCCCAACATTCGACTCTTTCCCCTCTCACCCGCTTAAAAGCAATGAAAACCCATTTTTTCGGACCCATAACCTCAAAAAACCTGTGCCATGTACTACCCCACAAAAAATGTTGCCCCCCCCCTCCGCTCTTTCCACCTTGTAGATTGTAAGCCCCCGGGGCCCGGGGGGGGGTCTCTCCTTGTTTTGCCAGTTGTAAATTTTCACGTTATTTTTTTACTCATTTGAATTTTTATGTAACCCCCTGAATTTTACAGCGCCCTGGTCAATGGGTTTAAAAAAATGATATAATTAATTTGTTTTAAAAACATCATGACAAGTTTGAGATTATGTGTTTCCCGATCTTTTTTGAATACCCTATTTGTTATGTTAAGTTTTTATCTGTTATAAATAAAAATGTTAAATTTTTACCATTTGCTCTCGATTTTTTGTGGTAAAAATATATATATAGTATGGTGCAAAAATTTAGGCAGTTGTGAAAAAAACTTCTGCAAATCAAAAAAGATTTTAAAAATAGAAATGTTAATAGTTTCTTTTTCTCAATTAACAAAATGCAAAGTAGAAATGAAATCCAATGGGTATCTGGGGTCACCACTCTTTGTCTATGCTTCTAGGTACTTGCAGTTATTTTTTGAAGGAACTTGGCAGGGAGGTTGTTTCACACATCTTAGAGAAGTGACAACAGATCCTTCTGCCTCTTTATATAAAGCCTGATAGACGGATGATGATGAGATGAGGGATATGTGGGGCAATATTGTTGCTTCGAGGACTACACAGTGTGATTGCACCAAATATTAACTTAATTTACATTCTCTTTTGTTCAGTCGTTTCACATTTTGTTCTAACCCTGCATCTGAATGTTCTATCAAAGACATAATGATTTGAGGGTGCCCCCTATGGCATCTAGCCCAGCGGTATCCAAGGGTATATACACCAGCCATCCCCACTGCTATGCACTTGTTAGGATCATATTAAACACATGTTAGGACCTGTGCTACCACTTGCCTTTTTGACCCTGGCAGCAGTTGTGCTCGGGAGAGTCAGGTGCTTTCTGTGCCTTCTAGCAGGATAATAGTTAAGCACTTGCCTCCAACAGGCACAGCTGCTCTGCGTTTTGTTTCCCTTGGTGCTGGAATTACTCTTGGATTTGCACTGTGTTGCTAGCCAGCCTTGTTCCCGTGCTCCTACTTTGCTGTCCTGTCTGTGTTCCCCGTCTGGTCCAGACTCCTGCCTATCACTTCTAGTCCTGCTGGTACCTGTTGTCCTGTTGCCTCTATTTATCCTGTGCTCCGCTCCTAGGCTTCCATTGTCATATTTTTCTGCTTGGACTGTTGCACATCACCCCTACTGCAGTGACCATGCCCTGCCTGCTGCCTCCCTAAGGATCCACTCCCCTATAGAGACATTTCCATGGACTGTCTGCATTTCTCTGTAAATTCCATCTGTGCTTAAATAAAGTCCTTTGAAAACATTATAACACTTTATAATATTTACAGGCAAACTTTATACAGGGATATACAAGTGATTTTTCTATCCAGTACCTTGGGTGCATAGGACAAATATTATGTTGCCCATTTGTGTCTAGGCACATCTAAATGACATTTGTAAAAAAAAACACAAATAGAAACATTGATGACTGTCAAATAGAAATATTGGTTGTACATCACAAATATCTACCAAAGCTCTACAACCATGGGTGACTACATGAGTAGAAAGATTTAGATTATCTACCCATTGGTTGGGTCATGTTCTTTCATTTTCAGTTTTCGTACTGTAATTGTCTCAGTATTTATATGTGTTTTTCGAGTATATATCGCTGTGGTTTTTTTCGGTCAGATTGATGTAACTTTTCGTGGTTCCATCTTCTGTATGTGTCAGGATCCTATGAAAAAAGATATCTTGACATATACTGTAGCAAAGCCTTAAGAAGCAATAGAGCAAACATTATGTATACTTTTCTGGACTACGTTTGCCCCATTTTATGATCGAATACATTTCATGCCTCAATCTACACTCACCGGCCACTTTATTAGGTACACCTGTCCAACTGCTCGTTAACACTTAATTTCTAATCAGCCAATCACATGGCGGCAACTCCTGCATTTAGGCTGTGGGAA
>JAODAL010037235.1:0-40666 GCA_025379985.1 Phyllomedusa bahiana | reverse complement strand
CCCCGCCAGGGGGACTTACATGGGGGTGAGCTGATTTTTCATTATTGACTTGTTTCCTACATGAATTTCCCACCTTAAAAATTCAATATATCACCTCCACCTGCTACTAAAATTTATTTAATATAGAATTCCCCGTCATGGGTGACCCAAAAAAGTATAGTAACATCCCCAACAGAGTGTCATAGAGTTATGCTTTTCTCAAGGCTCCACATTTCACACCACTCGTCTTGGATGTGTCAAGTCAAGAGGAAGAAAAAGGAGAGACGCATCTTTATCTTTAGTTACATTTTACGTTTAGGGAGTTTCCAGGCGTCTCCAAGAAACTTTATGGGACTCAACACCTTCAAAAAAAAAAAAAAAGTTGTTCCAAAAAAAAAGGAAGCCCCTACATTTAAAGGGAAAAAAACAGAAGACAAGGAAAGAAAGATCAAAAGAGAAGAACCCTTTCCCTTTTAAGTGTGTTTCAACTTTACTTCCCCTTTCCCCAGTGCATGGATTTCATACTGTGTTTGATAGGAAAAAAAATTTAGATAAAAAGGATTAACGCAAACAATGGACAAGATTTTCAAGTTTCATCAAGCATTGTTAAATTAGCCAAAACATTACTTTATAGTATTTCCCCTTTCTGGAAGCTGGTCATAATTTTTTGGCTCTTCATTTTTTTCCTCCACGCTTTCCAAGAGTCATAACTTTTTTATTTTCTCTCCTGACATGGAAGGGTTTTTTTTTGTGGAACAACTTAAAAAAATTTTTTTGGTGCCATTACCGTACCCTAGAATTTACTGGAGCCCGTGTAGTGTCCCAGTATAAGTGGGGTGAAATGTTAAAAAATACACTTGAGTTGTGTTTGGAGGGGTTGGCGAGGGTTTATTTTTATGTTGTTCATTCTTCGTTATAAATGATGTGTTATCTGCATTATAAAGGTGGGTACGATTCTGATGATACCAAATAAGTAGAATTTTCTAGATACTTTAAAAAAAATAAAAATCTTCTTTATTTCTTAAATTTGTCCTGCAGTGCCAATCTTTACAACCAATAACTTTTTTGTTTTCCACCTATGGATCTAAGTTAGAGCTCTTTTATTTGCAGGCTGCAGAATAAGTTACCATCTAGGGATACATGCAACTTTGTATTTGATTTTTTTTAAAAAAATTTTTAGGGATGGGAAATGAACAAAAAAACGCCAATTTTGGTGTTTGGATTTTTTTTCATAATCAGCAAATGGGATAAACAATGTTTAAGTTTAATAGAACAGAATTTTAAGGATGCGGCAATACTAATTATGTGTTGCTATTTTTTATTGTATTTGTAAAATGGCAAGGGGGGAGTGATATAAACTTTCAAGATTTTTTAATGCTTTTTTTTAAACTTTTAAAACTTTTTTTTTTCACTTTGTTCAGTACTTGACCACTAGGGCATGCGCATTAGTCAGGAGGCCAGTGCTTCTATAGTGTAGACACCCATAGACTGTAATAGGGAGGGATGACAATCCCAATGGAGCGTCATGACTTAAGGTCATATACATAAAATAAAAAAATATAAAATACATAAAAATTCAATAAAGTCTTTAAAGACTGCTTAGGCCATACATAGCAAGCTTAATGAACTAAAAAGAAATGAACCGGATGACCCCTTTAAAAAAAAACACTCCAGCAAAGGAGCAAGAACAACAATGATACAGAGAACAAGCAAGAAAATACGAGCAAAGACACAAAGTCAAACATCGCTATAAGCTGGAGGACACTATAATAGAGCCCCTTATGGTGGATAGGGATTTATTAAGGATCTACATTCTACTTTGTGTTTCCACCTCCCACTGAGTCCCCCCTTCTCACTTCTGACATCTTGATGTAGTTGTGTTAGATTTTTCTCTTCGTTCCTCTTCTGTTGGATGTATTTGCAGCAGTCCAGAAAAGCGTCCATGCAGTCTCTGCTTCCTGAGATGTTAGCGCTCTTCTCCTCCAGCCTTTGGACCCATTGGATTTTTCAAGCAATCGCCAATCCTTTCAACATCTCATCACCGGATCTGGGTACTTGGAGGCTGAAAAATGTATTTTATTGGTAACCATTAAAAAAAACAGCACATTACTGCATTCTCCATGCATCCTTGACATTCCCACTTCTCACTTCTGACATCTTCTTGTTCTGTTAGTTTTCCGTCCTCGATTCCTTCTTCTGTCGGATGTACTTGCAGTCAGTCAGGAAAGTGTCCACACACTCTTTGCCTTCCAGGATGTTTAATGCTCGTCTCTCACAGCTGTGACCCATTGGACCATCATACATGCCCTCTATGCAGCATCTCCTCGCCGGATCTGGGTACTTGGAGGCTGAAGAATAATTTCCCATAATAAATCGTAAAGGAGTGTTCCGGGAGTTAAGCTGGTTTGTCTGTCAGGGCATGATAAAAACTAAAATGAAAGGATCATACTAACCTCCCGAATGCTCCCGCTCGGTCCCTCCGGCCGCTCCGTTCATCCTGGCTGTAGCATGACATTGTGTCCTGTGATTGGCTGCACCTGTCAAATGAACGATAAACGTTCATAGCTACAACCGGAATGAGTGGAGTGTCTGCTGTAACAGAACGGGAGGGTCCGGGAGGCGAGTGAGATTCTTAGGGAATGTTTAGACGACGTAATGTCGGTCCGTACTTCGGTGCGTAATTGCGCTTCAATATGACCGAAGTACGGGCCGACATTATTCACAGCTCTCATTGAGAACTTTGATTGCCTGCTCTTTCCACCAGTGCACAATACGCGACGGGAAAAGAACTGACGTGCGCCGGGATGAATGACAGTCAGTGAGAGGCTTCAGAGAGAAGCTATGTCCAGTGCGTCCCTCTGAAGCTGCGGGCGTATTGCAGAGTGCAAAGTACATGCCGCTATATGTCAGCACTAAACTGTGTGAACCTACCCTTAAATCCTATTTTTTATCATGCCCCAACTGATAAAAGAGCTTTCTTAACTTAACTGGAACACCCCTTTAAGCCACATTCACACATCTAAGTAGATGAATCATTTTATAATTAATGAAATGCCATAGAAATGCCAATTAACATTTAAACAATTAAAAGGGTTGTCTCACAACAAGGATCGCTGCTTTTTATGTTAAAGAACTTGCGAAAACAAGTCACTTTGCAATATGTGTCCATTAACAGTAGCCCTACCTATTCCTAGATAACCCCCTCTTGGTATGGATGCATCACTCCTCCATGTCCACTATAGCTACAGACCTGTTTCAAATTTCCCCCCCCCCCCTCCTGATAGGCTGCCAGCACTGGTCGCTATAGCTACAGACCTGTTTGATCCCTCCTGATAGGCTGCCAGCACTGGTTGCTATAGCTATCACCACAGGCCATTAGAAGCTTGTAAACACATCCCTGAATTCAAAAATGAAACCGGCAAAACAAGACTGAGGTAAGATGAATCAATGTAGTGAGACAACCCCTTTAAGATCTGAGCTTAACTAGAGATATTTAAAATTTGCTGTGAAAATAATATAATCAATGCAGTTTGGAACCAAAGTCAGTTTGTCATGAACTATTTGGCTTTAACAATTACACTTCAGGTAGTAGACTAATTTTAATGTTATAATGGTGGGAGTTGCACCACCACCTACGGACAGGTGTTGTAAATGGATATATGTTTTATCTATAAGGGCTCGTTCACACGGCTGATATGCGCGTCGTATTTGCGCTCCAATACAGCTGAAATCCGTCCCAGGCATACGGTAATCCACAGCTGCTCATAGAGAACTATGATTCCGTCTCCCCTCCCCGCAGGCGATACGCCGAGGGGGAGAAATGACATGGCACATTATCCCGCGGATAACGCGGCCGTGGTTAATGAAATTCTTTGGGGCCGGCGAGCTGCGGGCCCCCCCCCCCCATCCCGCTGCACGGCACCAGGCGTAATTGCGGGCGAAATCTGTTCCCGCAATTATGTCGGCAATAAGCCGTGTGAACATAGCCTAACTATGCAAAGTGTTCTGTGTATTGTGTACATAAGAGGTTAACTGGCTCAGCATTATTTCAGGTAGAGGAAACATTAAAGAGTGAAAACCTGTAGCCAATCAGTGTAAGGAGAAGGGAGGGAATGCAAGTTACACAATTTAAAAAGAGAGTCTGTCATGTGCTGGAATCAGAGACAGAGTCAGTTGTGTTCCAATTGTGACAGTCAGAGCTTTGCCAGCTAAAAGGTCACTGGCCACAAACCGGCTGTAGACCAAGACCTGGCTGTCCCTATGCACCTGGTATGAGAATACTCACAGAGGAGAGAAAGAGAGAAGGCAAAGAGATAAGTAGATTGAAGACGGAAAGATAGACCACAGTGGGTGAAGAGGGACAGAATGGTAAACAAGAAAACAAGAGAGACAGAGAACAGTGAGCCACCTAGCTGATCCCAAGGAGAGCAAGTAGCTCTTGTGCATGTCCACTAAATATATAAGGAAAGCAAGAAGCCTGTGTGAGATTGCTGCTCTAGGGTTGAGGCTTAGAGAAAGGAGCCACTGGAGTCCAGGGTGTGAATCATGCCTGCTAGGATTATCTCTGGGAAGTGTAGAAAGAGAAGCTGATAACCTAAGGACTTAAGTACTGTTCCAGAGACTGGAGTCTGGAGAGAAATTCTGCTGGGTTAAAGTGAGAGGGATTGCCAGGGGAGCAATTGTCATATAAGAAGAGTTACATAGTTACATTGTTTGTAAGGCTGAAAAAAGATGTCCATCCAGTTCAGCCTATTGTGATAAAGTGTTAATCCAAAGGAAGATGAAAAACCCCAAGAGGTAGAAGCCAATTGTCCTCATTTTAGGGAAAAAAATTCCTTCCTGGCTCCAATCTGGCAATTGGAAAAATCCCTGGATCAACAACCCCTCTCCAGAATCCTAGTCACTATAACTTGTTATATTATTACATCTAGAAATGTATCCAGACCCTTCTTCTCGCATAAATCCCCGACACATATAACTTAATATATATTAAATCTAGAAATGTATCCAGACCTTCTCAGGAATCCCTGGTCCACTATAACTTGTTTATATATTACATCTAGAAATGAATCCAGACCCTTTACCCAGAATCCCGCTCACTATAACTTGTTTATATTATTAAATCTAGAAATTGTGTCAGACCTTCTCTAGAATCCTGGTAACTATAACTTGTTCTATTACTACATACATCTAGAAATGTCTCCAGACCCTTCTCCAGAATCCCCGTCACTATAACTTGTAAGATTAAAACGTCTCCAGAAATGTATCCGAACCCTTATTGAAGTCTGTTTATTGAATTCACCATGACAATTTCCTCTGCAGAGAATTTCCCATAGTCCTCACTGCTCTTACAGTAAAGAACTCCTTTCTATGTTTTTGTAAAAACCTTTAACCAAGACGTAGAGGATGCCCATTGGTTCTAGAGAACAGTCCTTGTGTATAAATAAATCCTGGGATATACTCTATATTGACCTTTGATGTAATTAAACATCATTTTTATGTCCCCGCCGAATCCGTCTTTCTCTCAACTAAATAACCCTAAATCTTGCTAATCTTCTGGTAATGTAGTCCACCCAGTCCTTTTTATAAATTCGTTGCCACCACATTGTACTTGTTCAATGCTCTACAATGTCTTTCCTGATGCACTGGTGCCAAAACTGTACACAATGTCCCAAAAAAAATTGGGGGGGGGGGGTTTTGGTGGTCTAACCAGTGACTTGTATAATGGTAAGAATAATGAGTTCCCATCATGTGCATCTATGCCCCTTTTAATACACCCTATAATCCTATAGGCCTTGCTGCTGCTGCCAGACACAGGCTGCTACAATTAAGTTTAACTGTCCACCAGGATTCCCAAGTCCTTCTCCAGTCACTTTACCCAAGCTTTTTTTCCAATTATAACATGTAAGTCCATGTAATGGATATTTATCCCCATGTCATAACCTTCGCATTTATCTGCGTTAAACCTCATCCTGTTATTTCTATGCCCCAGGCCTCCAACCTATCCAGATTCCCTTTGTAATAACACATTATCCCTCTATTGAGTTGAATTACTTTACAGAGCTTAGTATTATCTGCAAAGATCGATTACTACAGGTGCAATCCATGTTGTAAGAATCAATTAATGAAAATTTTAAAGAGGATAGAGCCCAATACTGAGGCCTGTGGTCCCCACTGGTAACAGGGAATCCAGTCTGAGTATGTACCCTTTAATCATCACCCTTTGTTTTCTATCACTGAGCCAGTTACGTACCCACTTGCACACATTTACCCCCAGTCCAAGCATTCTCATGTTTAACTCACCAACCTTTAAATTTAGGCAACGTATCAATATCTTTTAGAGAAATCTAGAGTATTATGACATCTAATGCCCTCACCCGATCCAGGTCTGGAACTAACCATCCCTCATAGAAGCTGATGAGATTGCATTTACAGGACAGAACCTACATAAACACATAAAGGAACGGCATTATACATTAATATTAAGTTATATTCTTTGCATGCAAAGAATTGTCTACATGAGAATTGTAAAGTGATTAATTATTTGTTCCATGAGTAAAGCCTTCAAAAGCCTGCTAAAGCTGAAAAGTCTCTATGGTTGCTTTCTTGTGTCAAAGCACTACACCTTCTAACATTCCCAACATCGGTAGGCCTGACATACACACACACACACGCTGCGCCACATCAACCTCACTTTACTATAACATACACTGAATGGTCACTTTATAAGAGACACCCATCTTGTAGCACATTGAGTCTTATTTGGCAATCATAACAGCAGAAATTTGTTGTGGTATAGATTCTACTAGGCATTGAGATCATTCTGCAAGAATATTGGCACATATGGACAGGAGTACTTTGAAAATTGAAAATTAGATGGACATACTGATGTTATCCTAACAGCCCATTCTACTGTGCACTGAGATGCTCTACAGGATTATGCCATTGGGCTGTGAAAGGGCCGGGAATCAAGTAGAACCTTCTGTACCTTGTTCCTAGACTATTTTTGGGGGACAATAAGACCCATGAGGCAATTAGCCACTGTCCTGATAAAAGGTTTCATTCTGTATAGGATAAGCAGCTTCCATAAAAGAATGATTGTTTTCGGCCCAATGCTTAGATAAGCCCTACGTCCCAAAGGTCCATCCAGTTATCAGAGACCGGCAGGATGTGACAAGTAAAACTCCCCATAACATTATACCACCTCCACCAGTCTGAGCCGTGGACATCTAACAAGTCAGAGTTCAGGCAATTCAGTTGGAATCCAAAATGATCATAAAGAGTCTGATGTATGAAAAACTGTCTAGCATAAGAACGTCCTTTGTTTTCCCATAGCAACCAATCAGAGCTCTGCTTTTATTTTTCAGGTCACTATATGAAATTAAAGCTGAGCTCATAGTTTCATAGTTTGTAAGGCCGAAAAAAGACAAGTCGTCCATCTAGTTCAGCCTGTTGTATGCTAGGTGTTTGATCCCGAGGAAGGCAAAAACCCAATGAGGTAGAAAGCCAAATGTCCTCGTTTATTTTAGGGAAAAATTCCTTCCACGACTCCAGTTCCTGGCAATCGGAAAAATCCCTGGATCATGACCCCCTCCTGAATCCTAGACACTATAACTTGTTATATTAATTACGCCTCCAGAAATGCAACCAAACCCTTTTTGAACTCTGTCTGTGAATCACCATGACAATTTCCTCTGGCAAGAGAATTCCCACAGACTCACTGCTCTTACAGCAAAGAATCCCTTTCTATGTTTATGTAAGAAAACTTTTCTTTTCCATCAAGACGAAGAGGATCCCCCTAGTTTCAGATACAGTCCTGGTATAAATAAATCTTGGGAGAGATCTGCTATATTGACCTTTAATATATTTTATACATATTATTATGTACCCCCGCGAAGCCGTCTTTTCTCTAAACAAATAACCCAAATCTTAGCTAATCTTACTGGGTATTGCAGTTCACCCATCCGTCTATTATTTTTGTTTCCCACCTTTGAACCTGTTCAGCACTACAGATGGGGGATGTATTTCCTTTGCACTTGGTGCCCACAAAACTGTACACAAATAGTTCCATGTGAGGTCTAACCAGTTACATTGTTTAATGGGAGAATAATGTTCTCACCATGTACATTATTTCCTCTTTTAATGCACCCCATGATCCTACTTGGCAGCTGCTGCCTGACATTGGACATTTAAGTTTACTATCAACCAGGATTCCCAAGTCCTTCTCCATGTCACTTTTAGCATTCAAAAATATAGAACATGTTTTATAATCCACACCAGATATGTTGTGCATTACAAAACAAAATTCCAACAGATACACTAGATTTAATAAATCTGTCTCAGAGTGCAAAAACTACCTATTTATTCAACAGTGTGCTCTGCCCATCCCAAACATGAAGCACAGTGCAATAAAAGTACAGTATTAATATTCTTGGCTGTCAATGAAACAATTGCTGATCCATGTGAAAAAATAATCCTAATTCTAGCTGGGGAGGTCAAAACCAGACTTGATGTTTTCCTAGTCGATGGCCAACCGATATATATAAAATAAACATTGGATATCATACATCTATCGACTCTCAGTTGATCTTGCTAGATAACCTTTTCATTTTTATGATATTTGAGGTAGGCTTCACTCTTAAAGATTGGACACCACTGTCACTTTTTTCTTGTGAATTTACTATCAGCCTCATATACTTTTTGGTTTTTCATTTTATTTTTATTTGCTCTATAGGTTTTTTTTCTCATTTACCTTTCCATTGAATAAATTCCTTCTTACTTCCTTGAAGCCATAACCAATAACTACCAGGAACAATATTAATTCCTATGGGTCCAGATACTAAAATTAAACTTTTATTAATATACTTTAAAAATGGAATACCATCAAAAACCTACTAGAACACCCAAATAAGGTCAAATGGAGCACCCACTCCCAAAGGGGCGACCCCGCACAGGAACACCCCACCAATCCCTACAAAACAAAACACAAAAAGACTGATATCCAAGCAGTAATAGTAGTATATAGTAAAAATACACTAACACAAGGCAATCACTGTTATCCACAATGGTAACATGTACTTCCATACCATTGTGGATAACAGTGATTGCCTTGATTATAGTATATTTTTACTATATACTACTATTATTGCTAATTTAAATTTTATTTAATTCTAATTAATTCTAATATTAGCGCTGAATCATTGTGGAATCAATGCCTAAAATCCATGCTAGTCAGTGTGGATTTAGATATGGATTTCGGAGTTTAAGCCTCCTATGTAACAGAAGGTGAGGTGAGGATTCAGAGCTGAGGAAAATCAGCATGTGTGCAGCTAAGCGCCAGACCCACATCCAAACAGCACAAATTTTCCATTAGAATTAATGTAAGGCCACGTTCACACGGCTTATTTGGGACGGATTGCGCGTACTCCGCCCCGGATTTGTCCTTCAGTACGGCGCGCAATCCGTCCCAGATCATTACGTAATCCCACTGCTACTCATAGTAGAACGTGGATTCCGTCGCTCCTCCCCGCTCGGCGAATCCGCCGCGGGGGAGAAAGTGACATGCACATTATTTACGCGCGGACGCGCCGTAAACAAATGCATTGTCTATGGGGCCGGGAGCGGCGCCCCCGCCGCGCTCGGCCCCGCCCCGTCCGCCCTTATTCACGGCGGATTTGTGAGCTCAATACGGCTCACAAATCCGTCGGGAATAAGCCGTGTGAACACGGCCTAAGGAGGATTTCTGTCAGATTGGACCCTGATTCTGAAGTAAATTCAGTTTTGCATCTGTGCCAGAATCAGTGGCCAAATCAGCCGTGAATTTACCCTAAGTTTAAGAAAAAATGCTTTCACGGCAATATTGCATTCACTATGGCGCTTTTGGAGTGACAAAAAACACTAAAATGCAAAGTTCTGATCCCCAGACTGTTCTCTTAAAGGGAATGTGTCAGGTGGTTTATGCTACCTTATCTGAGAGCAGCATGTGATAAAAAGAGAGAAGCTGAGCTCTGTGATACATTGGTTTCCTATAATTTGCATTGTTTGGTTTCTGAGTAAAATGCAGTAGGAAAAAAACAGAACGTGAAAGTACTGCTGACCCCCCCATCCCCTCCCCCTCAATCACATTCAGTGACTGACAGCTTGCTCTGTATATACACTGATGCAGGAAAGGATGTCAGTCACTGTATATGGGTGATACAATCAGGACTTCCACTGTCACTTAAAGGTGTTGTGTCATCATTTTTGTTACACACAAAACATTACATATCATATCATACCCTACATCACCCATTACGTCCCACTCCTCCACTCTTCAATTCACCAGTATTTTTGGATAGAGGCGGAACTTTGGGTTGGTCATATAACTATGTCTCAGCTGACTGAAACTACATTTCACACTACCATCTTACTTGTAAGGCTTGTTCCCATGGGAGTTAAAGATAAGACCACACAAAATATGGTCACAGAAAACACTACCCAAATTAATAATACAAAAATTTATAAATGAGTCTTGAAATCATACATATAAAATATAAGAGGCCAAAGTAGACAGTGGGGAGGTAACAACACCTATGAGGTGATTATCACCAATAGTATATACAAAAAAATGTGTTACACTATTAGGGTATGTTCACTTGAGGTAATTTCGGCCCGCATTTCGCCGCGTATTTGCGCTCTAATAAGGGTGAGATGCACGCTGTAATTACGGTAATCCATAATTCTTATAGAGAACTATGGATTATGCCTCCTCTCCCCGCTCGTACAATACGATCGCATTGTACGTGTGGGGAGGTAAGTGACATGTCAGTTACTTGCAGCGAGTAATGCATGTCTAAGGGGCTGGTGGGCCACTGCCCCCCTACCCCCGCGCCACGGGAGTACATGCGTATTAGCGCAAGCTCCTGAAACACACGATGTACTGAGGCGCGTACTGTACGCACCGCCGTACAGCGAGTGAACGTAGCCTTAGAAAAAACAAAATACACAGATATCAATAACACCCACATGATTCAAATTATAAAGTGCACATCATAGACATGAATGGGGTTATTGGGCCCTTATTGCTCTCCAGTGATCCAGGGTGCATTTAGAAATACACAATATTAAACAAGAGCCATAGTGCAAATTAGATGGTTACATAATACAGAATAAAGTACATCCATATAAAGTCCACAAATAGTCAATAGAAGTGTGTGTACACAATAACAGACCAAATATAAATGTATAAATGTATGACTTAGAGGACCAAATGAGTAAAGAGGACAGCTATAATACGAAAATGAACATGTCACATAATGATAATTACCCAGATAGGTGCTGACACGAAAAAATCCCGGGTGTAATGATGCTTCCTCAGGGGAGTTAGTAGCTGTGAGGAGGCATTAATACGGAATGGGCATGCTCAACAAGATAAGAGAAAAAGCAGTAGATGGTCATAATTACTAGCAACCCAGACTATGTAGATAGGAGTGTTGTATAAACACTGTTCATATGTGATAGTTGCGAAGTTTGCTATTTTGGCAATATCTATTCTGTGGGATATAATTTCTATTGTGGTACAATCCCTTTAAGGAGTTTGATCAGTATTCTCTGCTTTTTACCCAGAAATCCTGCTCCAAATTATATAAACCAATATATCACAGATCTCAGCTTCTCTCCCGCTATCACACCCTGAACTCAGATAGGGCAGCATAAACCACATGACTTGCTCCCTTTAAGGGAAGACTGAGAGGACATTACCGCCTAGAGTGATGATAACTGGAATGGAGAAAATGATTATGCACAATACAGGAGGAGTTAACGGGCATGTAGCGTGTGCCACAATGCAATTTACTGTGATAAGACAGTGATAACACAGTGTATAGAATGGGAGCATTTGCTGCACATATCATTGCTAGGGAGAAGCCATCCAAAAAACTCAACAACATAAAAAATAGGGATTGTGAAGAAATTACTAATTCATCATTTAATGGTCCAGGTACTCTTTAGCCAACCAAAAAGCATATCTATATTTTTATTTTTTTTTACTTAAAACTAAACCTTCACTTTAAAGTCATTGTGAGTCAGCAGGTACATGAGAATTGTAAAATTGCAGGATTCCACAGCCAAACCTTAACAATTGTAGTCAAATAAAAGTTGAAAAGATTTCTCTTTTTGATTTTCAACATCCAAACACGTAGGTACATTACAAGGAAATATATGCTGAATTTCCGCATACCATATTCAATCTTCTAAAAATATAATGCTGACAAGCAAGAAAGGAATGTAGCAACATACTGGCGTTTTAAACAGCTGTTTAATGTACTATATCAGTGCTACCTGCATGATGTCTGGTCATTCTTTTAAAAACCCTCATTGCCAAGATCACGGTACTGTTGTTTTCCTGTACCAGCAAACTGTTTTTAGTTCCAGCTGTGTTTGGTCATATTTTAAGTTTGTTCCATAGTTGCAGTAGGCGTAGTGTACATATCCGGTGCCATTTTTACCTCTAACTTCTGTAAAACATAAAGGAATAGATTACTCCTACTGTAATAGTAATTATATAAAAATGTTATGAAGCTTGCATGTTTGAAAGTCTGCTTTTTTTGTCAAACAATATTTCAAAATACTAAAAAAAATCACCAATGCCATTCCAAAAATTAGTAAGTTTAGTTTTTTGGGGGATGATAAATGATAAGTTACCAATCAGTTTATTTATTCCTTATTGATTACATCACACCAAAAAAGTCAGTAGTGACTCATATCAGTCACTGTCTTTAGTGGTACTTACAGAATAATTTCCTGCTGTTAAACATACAAAAAAGAAATTCATTTTTCTTATCTGTATGCTTTAATAAGGTGTCCAAGAAAAAGTTTTTGCAGATTTTGCCCTGGCTCAGAATAAACTCTAGGCCCTGATGCTGGAAACCAGTTGTGGTTACCATCATGGCAACACCTTTATACAGGTTATTCACCTATTGCAATCAAAAAAGAAAGTCATAGAGTATGACAAGATTGGAAAGTATGGCAAAAACATAAGACAAACATCCTACAGTGTCTTTGCAGAATGACATGTTGCTGGAGCTCAGGCCAAGCGTCACCCTTGTTATAATACGTAGTATAATCAACAACACACCAATTTTGATGCATGTAATCGAGTGGATATTTATTGTACAATGTCCAAAGACAGCAACTCTACACAAAAATGTATGTGACAAATCTGTGATGTTTTAGTCCAGATTCGACTTTAATCATATTAGTCACTTAATAGAGTAACGTAGTGAGCATTCTAATGTAGCCATAGATGTGTAGCTATGGGAGTGCCATTACAATATCCTTACCTGTATATTCCAGCATTCTAGAGCATAGTTATCTGTTCAATGCAGTATGGGATCTACTGAAGACAGCAGTCATTAAGACCTTTTAAAGAAGGGGTCCACAGAGCTATAGATGTAGAAAACATTAAAGGGATTGTCTTAACATGCTATTTTACAGAGCCACAGCCAGCTTCAGACTCATGCTTTCTGGTTAGGCTGTGAGGGGTTCTATAGCAGTGATTGGTATATCAGATTTGCTATTCCTAGCTATTTCTGTAACAGTGACATGAGTGCAGGAGGTTGGTAAACTATAGTGCACAAGGCTGCAGAGCTGTAAAGGGTTAAAACTTGTCAGTAAGTAATGTAAACAAGCTCCTGTATTTCAAGATAAAGAACACAGTAGGGAGTGAATCATCATCCTGGCCACTGCTTTAGCCTTTAAGGGTAAAGAGAGGTGGCTGGTAACTAGAGTAACTCGTGTACAAAACCAGAAGACAGGATCGGCTCCTAACACTGTAAAGAAGCAAAGTCATAACAACAACATATTATTTACCCTTCGTCTACATCTTTAAAGCTAATCAATGAAACAACAATATCCCTTTAACTTGAAACTTAACACGTTATGATATTTCAACTACAATGTACTACCGAAGTGTAAATTGAACTTTCAATCATGTTAAGACATTAACAGTAGGTACAGTCCTGTTTTTGAACCTGCTGTTTCTATAGAAAAGGCTGTTACTAACTAACTGCATACCAGACTATAAGATATCTATGACACTTTCCAGTCTAATTTTAGAAAAAAAACATAGCACTAAATTACCACTCAAAATAGTAAATTACCATGACATCTTTAAAGATAGACAAGAAGAATTATAGAGTGGATTTATTTCTTCTTCATTAGCAGACCCAAAAAGGTATCTCTTGGTGTAATAATTTACAGTATTTCCCTCAAAATGAGTACCACAAGATTCAGTTTTATCCCCATTTCACATGCTACTGTTAAAATCATCCAGAACCCTGATTTAGCCTACCACAGCTATTGTATGTAAATGGTAGTCAGCTATATCTGTTCTATATCTGTCCTACTTAGATAAACTACAAGAAATGGTTGAATGCCAGCTGTTTAAAACTGAATACAGACAAAATGGAGATTCTCTTGGTTGGAAGCCAAAACCTTATTGCAAAATGGCAACTTGCACATACCAACAATGCTTCTTTCCCTAGGACATACGTTTTAGACTGCATATGCAATTTGGGTGTAGTAATTGATAGGGAACTTCCACACAGAAAATAAATATTAACCTTGAACACCTTAGTCTACCAGTCTATGGTGTATATCCTCATATTCTTATGACTACTGTAATACCTTCTCAGCATTCCGTACAAAGAATCCTCAAGACCAAATATTACTGGTATTTAACCCCTTACAGACACGGGACCCCTTACAGACACTCAATAGGAGGCCAGTGTAAGCTGCTAATAGCAGATGACACCCGCCGCTAACAGCTCTGTTCCCTACTGCTTAACCCTTTAGACATCGCTTCCACGGGGTCAAAAAGAATGAGCAATGGTGCTCACTCGAATCAGCACTCCTCAGGGAGATTGCAGGGTGCCGATCTGTTAACATGTCAGCTGAAAGCATTATGAAGGCTTCCATAGCTGCCATGTATTAGTTTCTATTACTTCCTGCACCAGGTCAAGAAGAGACTTAATGTTAATGTAAAAAAAGTATAAAAATAGATAAAAAAATATATTAAAAGTTCAAACCGCTCCCTTCTAAATGCCAAAGTTGTGGTTTTTTTGGTAATTTCACGTCCCCTAAAAATTTTAATAAAAAGTGATCAAATAGTTGCATTTATCCTAGAATGGTACCGATAAAAAGTACAGTTCAGTTTTGTAAAAAAAAGCACCCTCATTCAGGTCCATAAATGGAAGAACAAAAAAGTTATTGGTCACAGGTAATGGAGATGCAGCACAAATTTAAGAAATAGAGAATGTTTGCATTTTTTAACAGTACTGAAACGTATGAAAACCCTACATATTTGATATTGCCAGAATTGTATGAACCTTCAAAATACAAATAACACATAATTTATACTGGCAAGTAAATGGCATAAACCTAAAACCCCGGGAAACATGCTGCACGTTTTTTTTCACATTTCGTCCCCACTTAGAATATTTTTGGAGGTTTCCCGGTATATTAAGTACGGTCAATATCACCATTAGAAAATACATCTTATCCCACAAAAAAAGCCCTGATATGTCTATGAAGTTAGAAAGGTTATGGCTCTTGGAAGGCGAGGAGGGAAAAAAAAGTGGCTCAAGCTGCTCCTGTGTGTTAGGACAAGAAGCCAGAAATGGAGAGCTCGTAGGAGAAGCAGTTAAAACAGCAGTAATAAAGGTAACAAAAAATCATTAAGTCTAGAAACAATGTCTATATGAAGGAAAATAATTTTACAATACATGCATCAAATGGAATAATATGAATTAATAATAATAATTACAGTCCACATAATAATAATAATAATAATAATAATAATAATAATAATAATAATAATAATAATAATAATAATAATAATAATAATGGAACAGGAGCCATATACTATATTTTGCAGCAAGTACTCGCATAACAAATTTAAATGCATAAGCCTGAGCTTCATAATTGACAGCAACAAAGTAATGAAATTATTAAAATCTAGAACTCAGTATTGGGCCCTATCCTCTTTAACATTTTCATTAATGATCTTACACAGGGAATACACAGTAGAATATCGATCTTTGCAGACGATACTAAGCTCTGTAAAGTAATAAACACAATAGAGGATAATATGTTATTAAAAAGGGATCTGGTAAGTTGGGGGGCCTGGGCAGGAAATGGCAGATGAGGTTTAACACTGATAAATGCAAGTTATGCACATGGGGAAGAGAAATCCATTACATGATTACTTTGTTAAATGGAAAAACACTGGGTTAAAAGTGACATGGAGAAGGACTTGGGAACCCTGGTGGACAGTAAACTTAATTGTAGCAGCCAGTGTCAGGCAGCAGCAGCCAAAGCAAATAGGATCATGGGGTGCATTAAAAGGGGCATAGATGCACATGATGAGAACATTATTCCCCCATTATACAAGTCACTGGTTAGATCACACATGGAATTTTGGGTGTACAGTTTTGGGCACCAGTGCACAGGAAAGAAACAAATGTAGAGCTTAAAACAGGTACAAAGGCGGGCAAAAAAAAATAAAAAAAAGGACTGAGTGGACTACAGTACACAGAAAGATTGGCAAGATTAGGGTTATTTTAAAGTTTAGAGAAAAGAAGGCTTCGGGGGGACATAAATAAATATGTTTAAATACATAAAAGGCAATATAGAGATCTCTCCCAAGATTTATTTATACACAGGGTTTGAAACTAGAACAAGGGGGCATCCTTTACGTCTTGAGGAACGAAAGGGTTTCTACATAAACATAGAAAGGGATTCTTTACTGTAAGAGCAGTGAGACTATGGAATTCTCTGCCAGAGGGACTGGTCATGGTGAATTCAATAACCGAGTTCAAAAAGGGTTTGGATGCATTTCTGGAGCGTAATAATATAACAAGTTATAGTGACTAGGATTCAGGAGAGGGGGCATTGATCCAGGGATTTTTTTTTGATTGCCAGATTGGAGTCAGGAAGGAATTTTTTTCCCCAAAATGAGGGCAAATTTGGGTTCACCTCATTGGGGGTTTTTTGCCTTCCCCTGGATCAACACCTTAGCACAACAGCTGAACTAGATGGACGACTTGTCTTTTTTTAGCCTTACAAACTATCAAACTATGAAACTCCCTAAATAACAAATATAGAAAGAGTAGCGACACTCACCTTGAAGAGTTACAATATACCAACTTTAGATATTTGGTCTAAAGCAGGGATGTCAAACTCATTTTCACCAAGGGCCACATCAGCATTTTGGTTGCTCTCAAAGAGCTGTGGTGCACCACGGGATCAGTAAAAGGCCAAGATCTCCTTTAAGGTTATATAATAGCCAGCACCTTCTACTTATTAAGCATTCTACTTTGAAGGGTGTCTGGGGTGTCTGGCAGGCCTGTCAAAGCTGTCCCACCCCCTCAAGTAGATGAACAGAGCGATGTGGTGGTGTATGCCTCCAGAAAAAGTGGAGAGCTGGTTCTTTTGTGTTTGGACCTTATCTATCCCTGCTTGTTGTGTCAAAGCTCTCAAGGGCCACATATGATCATTTGGTGGGCCCGTGGGCCTTGAGTTTGATATATATGGTCTAAATCTTAAAAATATGTATCATTACTGATTTGCAGCACAATAATAAAGGTAACTAACACCCATAATGCAGACATTAAAAAGAAAAATATAAAACATCACAATGGAAAAGTCTTTCTCCACTTAAAATGCAAACCAGTCATGTAATAAACAGCAATTATTATTAAAATAGAGTACTACATATGTTAAATATAAAGAGAGCAGCAGAGTCCACCCTAAAGAGTTGCAGCATAGCAAATCCAGACACACATTCTAAATCATGAGCATATAATTTAATTATTGGTTGGTCGCACAAGATCGAACATAATTACCCCCCTCATAAATAAACTGCATTAAGAGATGCCAACCCTTACCTAAATAATTGTCAGAGTGAAACAATGCCTCATTTATTATACAATTAAAGTATATCTTCATGATTATTGGTATAGAAATCTAATAAAGACGGTACTATAAACATAAACAACACTTATGTCAGATATACTCCCAGGCTGTTCATTAATATTGTTATAGTTTAGATTAGGCAACCCAGGTTTATAGCTGAGAAATAGTGATCAACTTTCCTTGGGGGGAGGGACGGAGAATTGTGGGTGAAGGGGCGATTTGCCCATCTTCATCAATGTTAACTCAAAAATTGGCATCAGTAAATCAGGAATTAAAGGAAACAAGCAAAACTCAATTATTCCCTTAGACCTTTAGAGGGTGGGTGCACTAAATTCACACACGGCCTAATATCTTTTTCTATATCCAACAAGTTTTACATTGGGGTAAATATTGTCCCAGTTACTTAGCGGAGGAGGAGAGGGAGGAGATGATGGTTTTGGGATAAGGAGCAGGGAATCAAGTGGCCCAATGATCTGGTGCAATGGAGTGTAGAAAGCTGAGCGGGCGCAGTGAGAGATGTAGGGGTGCACAAGGGGAGGAGGAGGGTAGGTGGGGCCAAAAGTGTTCCCTAATCGATTTTGTAAGGGTCTTCATCATATTCACCAAATTGTTCTGTGGAATTCACAGATGGTTTTGCCAAGATATTTAAGGCCATACTACGACGTGTGATAATGCCTCTCGTATGACAATTAATTAAATCAAAAATAAAGGACAACACAAACATATAAAATAAAATTGTAATTAAACACAAAAATTATATATTAATTAATGGTAAATCAAACAAGTGTGAGAAATTTGGGGAAAACACAAGGATAAATATTTAATTTGTAATAAAATTAATTGAAAAGTTTTTTCTGCTGTTCTGGTGACCCAGGATTTAGCACCTCAGCCAAGTACTTATAGTTGGGGTAATGATGAAGTGGCAAAGTTCCAGCCTATATTTGACGCTGTAGAATCATCTAAATAGAATCACCTAGGACATTGTTTAATTCAGTATCCATTCTTTAGATTCCCCAGTATTTGGAGATTACATCCCTGTCTGCAGTTTCCCCATTGCCATAAATCACAGTCTGCATACATTTACTGTTCTCTGTGCTCTGTGAAAGTCCTCTATAAAATTTATCTGGTTACCACCTTTTTTAAAAAGTCAATTCAGGATATCAGCTTGTTGTATAAAGTTTCTATTATTTAATCAATTCCTATTTCTGCATCAAATACGCAGTTCTTTCATTCAAAGAGACCAAGTTTTTTTTTTTATAAAGAAGTCAGAAGTCAGCCAGTATGGGCCACATGTATGAAACGGTTTTGGTCCAAAACCGTTTCATACATGTGGCCCTATGTGTTTACTAACTTTTTGGGGCTATAAACATAAATATGATCTTGGCATACTGTTTCCCCTGCTAACCAGTATGGAATATATGTGATCTACTTTTGTTGTTTGCATACAAATAATATATTTAATATTGGACTCTATTGGTGTTTTAAAATCTTTTTAATAAAAGTTATTGTAGCGGGCGACGCCGCGCTCCGGCCCGTGGGCCGCAGGCGCACCCGTGCACTATCTCTGGGATCCCTGCCCGGGACGGGGGGCACTGCTGGCGCGGTACGGGAAAAATAAACGGGCCGCGGCCCGCGCTCGGCTTCCGGTCACTCCATCTGACCTCGTTCCTGCTCTGTCGGCATCCCCTCCGGCCGCGGCGCGCGAGCCCACTCTCAAGCGCTCGCTTCGTCCCACGTACATTTATTTAACGGCCAGGGGCCAAGCGCGCCAATTAATTGTGCTCTTTGCCAGGTGCCTGCCCCCTATATATTGTGACATCAGCGTGACTTCCTTTGCTGGATCTATGTTGCCCCGTGGCCCCCTAGAGATAGCGTCCATAGCATATCTGGCCTTAACCGTGTACCAGGACCCCTTGGCCTTACGTTTCTCGACTCTAGAACCTCTCCGCCTGCCCTGAACCTTCCTGCCTGGGCCTGTACCACGACCATGAACCATTGCCCGCCTGCCCTGACCTCACAGCCTGAACTGACGATTCATTGGACTACGATTCTGTAACCTCGCTTGCACCTCGGGCCGCGGTGATTTTTAGGATGAGGTCAAGGACATCTTGGCCATGAAGACCATCAGGGTTAAAAAGTTCTTACATGGTCGACTGGAAGGGGCTGGGCGTCCCGAAGAGAGGTCCCTGGGGGAATCAGAATCTAATATCTATGGACAGGATCTTGTCAGCAGTTTCCTTCAAGCCTAACAAGAGGGGGAGAACCTAGAGGAGGGGGGTACGAGTAGCGGGGCGACGCCGTGCATGCGCGGTGCGCGCGCCGCAGGCGCGACCGTGCCCCTCCTCTCTGGGATCCCTTGGCCTGGGGAACTGGTGAGGGCACGCTGGCCCTGCGGGAGAACGGGGCCGCGATTGCGCGCTCGCTCCTGTCCACTCATCCTGACCCTCGATACTGCTCTGTTCGGCGTCCCTCTGCCGGCCAACGGCGCGCGTGCCCACGTCTCAAGCGCGCGCTTCGTCCCTCGATACCATTTAAAGGGCCAGCGCCCAATAATTGCTGCTTTGGCCCAGGTGGCTGGCCCCTATAAATTGGTGACTAACAGCGGACTTTTTCCTTTGCTGGATCTATGTTGGTCCGGTCCGGCGCCTCCCGTGCCCTAGAGAAAGCGTTCCAAAGCAATAATCTGGCCATACCGTGTTACCAGACTGCCTTGCTACGTTTCTCGACTCCGAACCTCTGCCGCGCTGCCCTGACCTGTCCTGCTGTCCCACGTACCGACGAACCATTGCCCGCCTTCTTGACCTCAACGGCCGAGCTGGGCCCACGACTACGATTCCTTGGACTAAACGTTCTGTACCTCGCGCACCTCGGAGCCCGCCATCTGCTAAGCAAGTCAACGTCAGGGGTGACGAACCCTGTACCTCTAACCCGCAGCAAGTCCATCCCAGCTTTGCGGGCGTGGCCTCTGGAGCGCGTAAAGAAAATGCACAACAACAGGCCCGGAGCGTGTGTGCGAACTTCTAACGAATACCTCTTCTCCGCTCACACACTCCCCTGTTCTTAGGAGCTTAGCATAATCGCTTGCGTGGTCCAAGGGTCCATCCACCACCCACAGCGCCACAAGGAGAGCAGTTAGTGTGTATTTAATTGGTATTACTCTCACTCTCTCACCGTGAGAGATGGTACTCTAGCATGGAATAATTGAGTGGTAAATGAACAAACCTGTCTAACCCCACGACGTCTCGTTTTTGGGGCAACATAAAGCATACCCCTAACAATCTCTCCGCGCGACACTAACATCATTCTCCGCGCTTTCCCCTACCCTATTTCAACACACCCCCTACAAGCACCCCGAAAGCAATACATTGGTCCCTTAAGTTACAAAGGCCTGAGGATACAATATTTTAATGGTCTTTCCTGGGACATTGTATGTTGAGTGTGGTTTTAACGTACAATGTCACAGGCACTGCTGATCTGTGGTACATGTGATTAACTGAAAGATCCAGCCTATTGTCCTGCACATTTTACTTGTAAAGCACCTGTATTAGTGAAGTGCAGGCAGTGATTAGCATTCTAGTAGCGCCTCTATGCAGTACAGTGATTTACTACATATTCTGTACTGCTCTTTACATGTGTCAAAGTGAGCAGCTTCTTCAGGTACCAGATGCCTTTTTCTTGTAACATGATTTTAAGTGACATGACTTAAAGAAGCTGCTGTCCTCAATTTGAAGTTTCCAGCAGCTCTTTCTGACTGTTATATGTATGAATTTGTTTTATGTGGATTGAGTACTTAGGGCGATAAGTCCCATTAAGGCTGCACCATTTTTTTTGGTGGAAAAAAATTTTTGCACAAAAACTGGTTGAACGTCCTTATTCTCTATATATTGAATTGTCCGTACACCAAAACTAGGTGCAGTTTTATGCCCAGGCATAACACTTTTTGTAATGTGCCTAAAGTAGGCACATGAAACATGCTAGCAATATATGCTATTTAACCCTTTTTGTTTGGTAGATATCGCCTAAAGTAGGCGCAATTAAAATATGCTATACAAGACATACCACAATCGCCTGATTATTTGTGACAGGTTTATTTATTCCAGGTGCGCATTGATACACTCATATAATGCGCCTTAAAACTAGCGTGGAAGCACTTATTTTCTGATGTCGCCCTTAGTGTTTTTCCATTCCATTGGATGACATTTTTGGGCTTCATATCTAATAACCAAGTTTTCCCAGTGGGTTCAAAACATTACACAAGGTTTTTCAACATACAAACGTCGGCCCCGTAACCTCTTAAATTGAATGCAAAAGCTTTTTTTAATAGCTCTTATCAACCTTGACATATTCCCATAATAACCAGACCTTCAAAATGTACTACACTACCTAAAAGTAGAAATAACATTTTCAAAATGTGCTTGTTGAGTTTGTAAAAACCATAAAACAAATTTATGGTCCCCAACTGGGCTTCAAAAAACAGGTTGCTGAAGCTCCACGCTCCTTGCCATCCTCTCAGATCAACAGGGGTCAATAAATGGTACAAAGAAAAGATACATTAGGATACCCTTGGATACAGAGTCTTCTGTCATGCAGTCCCCAATCTCTGAATGCATTACTTGGATCAATCAAAGAGATATCAACTTTGGATACATTGAAAACAAGACTCAAATAAACATTCAGTTTAGCATTCTTCATAAAAGACATTGTAACAAGATAATTAGTTTTGCTTCAATTGTCATTTTGACGCAAGCAGCCATGTAGCAGTTTAGTTATTTGGCTTCAAATCATTTTACCCTTTTAACCGTTGACACAGCTCTTGCAGAGGCCCTTGTGCACTAAAATAGTTTACAAACCTCCGCAACTCATTCACTGTTTACAGAAATAGCTAGGAATAGGCAATCGAGATATATACCAAATCACTGCTAAAGTAACCCCTTCACGAGCCTAAACCAGGAAGTATGAGTCTGAAGCTGGCTGTGGAGTTGGAGCGTTTGTGGTTGCGACCAGACCCCTTTCCACACTATTGCAGCTACATTCCTGTGTCACATAAAATGTATTCAATTCTTTTTTAATTAACCTCATGAATAGTGTTGAGCGATTATTATCGAGACAAAGTATAAATCTGGCACGGTTATTTACGTTGATCGGATTTTTAAGTTCCACTCACCGATAAATTTTAGGGTTAAAATTCTGTGCATAATCTATTAATATTGGCCGCCAATTTTCCGGCGCTTCCAGTCCATTTTGGCGCCATCATAATCAAGCTTACAGAATAGTAGCAGGTGAGATGTGTTTGCGACGTCCCATGACTGGGCTGTGGGTATCGGTTGCGATTGGCTGGAAAAATTCACATGACCTCGTTTTACACATAAGAAACAGCCCCTTCCCTGTTCATGATCAGTGTCTGGCAGCGTGCTCATAGCAGTAGGACGGCTCTCTCCTTCTGTCCAAACAGTTTTGAGCAAACATCGTCCAGCGAAATTGATTTAATTTTTTTCACACATGACAGCTCTACTTAATAGCTGTGATCCTTAAATGTGTAGTTAGATCAGAGATTTGGCAGATTTTAGGTAGTGTAGGACAGTAGAATTTTAAAAGGAGCATCAACACGCTGTAAAGTCACGGAGGAGCAGGGAGGGGGGCCCCCGCGGCGAACACCGACAATCTCTTAATAAAGGATACTGGATATTTAACAGCCGAAAAACCGACTTTGTATTAGATCATTGGCATTGCCTTATATTAGGATACAGATCTTTTCCATTAACTGGCAGGTCTAATTTGTAGGTGCAAAACTCCACTTTTTAATTCTCAGTATCCATTTCAGACAGGTGTTTTTTGTCACTTTTTTGGGTCAGTCAAGCTTTGGTTGATAGAATTCTACTTTGGCAGTTAAAAATTTGAATCGCAAAGCAACTTTGTAGTCACCACAGGTTGGGATAGGTGCCAAAAAAATTCCTTATTAATCCAGTAATAACAATTTCAGATACGTGTTTTTTTTACTTGGCGGCAGCACTGTTTTGATAGAGCCACCATTGCAGTTAAATAAATTTGAATCCAGCAACTTTGTAGTCACCACAGTGTACTGATAGGTGCCAAAAATACCGTTTTAAATATCCGTATACATTTCAGATACTGTTATATTTTTTTCACTTTTTGGTCAGTCAAGCCTTGGTTTGATAGATTCTACTTTGCAGTTAAATTTAAATCCAGCGACTTTGTAGTCACCACAGGTATACTGATAGGTGGCCAAAAATACCTTTTAATATCCGTAACCATTTCCAGACAGTTGTTTTTTTTTCATTTTTTGGTACGTCAAAGCTTGTTGATCAGATCTAGCTTTGCGTTAAATTGTGAATACAGCAAATTAGTAGTCACCACAGGTGAATTGAATAGGTTGCCAAAAAATAAACCCTTTTAATATCTGTATACATTTCAGACAGGTGTTTTTTTTTTTTCACTTTTGGTCAGTCAAGCTTTGGTTGATAGGATCTACTTTTTGCAGTTAAATTTTGATCCATCCAGGATCCAGCCACTTTGTAGTCCAACCACATGTGTACTGATAGAGCCAAAAAAATCCTTTTATATCCGTATACATTTCAAGTACAGGTGTTTTTTTTCACTTTTGGTCAGTCAAGCTTTGTTGAAAGGATCTAACTTTTGCAGTTAAATTTGAATTCCAGCAACTTTGAAGTCACCACAGGTTGATAGGTTGCCAAAAAATAACCATTTTAATTATCAGTATACCATTTCAGATACGTGTTTTTTTTCACTTTGGCGCAGGCCAGCTGTGTTTGATATGAGCCCACCTTGCAGTTTTAAAATTTTGAATCCTGCCAGCAATTTTGGTTTTTGATTTTGAGGGATTTTGAATAGCTAGTGATTTGTTTCATTTAATAAGAGACAATTTCAATAACTCTTCCATACCTTCTCAAATTTTTAATATTTTTGAACATGGAGCGAAATTCAGTTGGGTAACGAGCAAAGAGGGGGGTAGGACATGGAAGGTAGAGGTACGAAGAAGGTGGCACTTCCGCCAGTGCTGGAGCGACCAACTCACGCGATGCCAGTGGAATCGTCGAGTTTGCAGGACCGTCAGGCCCCCTTTCATCGCTGGGGTCAGGGCCCTGTGAATCTCAGTAAACGAACAGCTTGGCCAAATCTGTTCTTCAGTGGTGTTAAATGCAACCTGCATCCACAGATCCTTACTCCTCATATCCTCCCAGTCAACGATCCACAAATTGTTCCCGGCATCACATCACCAGCATCCGTCCAACATGGAGCAGCCCCAATGTCAACTCGTGTACCCACCACTGTGGATATTCCATTTTTCTGAAGACCTTCTTTGATGACAAAATGTCGATTGTAGGTCAGAGGCATGTTAAAAGATAAAGAGGAGGGCCGAAAGAGGATGATTTTCTCTGCTCTGACGCCCAGGTTACTGATGCCATCAGAAGGAGGAGAAGAAGCGGTCAATCGGCAAAAATCCCGGGCGGGTCGGCAACGCCTTGCAGTCCCTCTTGCTTGTAGCCCCGCAAGCACCTGAATGCAAATATTAGGATGACGACAAGTCACCTGTGTTGATGATGAAGATACAACAATTGCGGACCAAAAAACTGGTCTTTTTTTCATCAGAATTTGCTTGCAGGGCGCTTTCATCACTGGACGAGGAGTAAGACGAATGGGGTAGTGGTCATTAACGGGTCCCCGCCTCAAAAAGGGAGAGGGCAGGTCGCAGAAGTCCGCTGATATGAATTCCGGCCAGCCACGGTCAGCGGAAGCCATGGTCCAGCGGAAAAACACCCGCTCCTCGCTTATTTTCGCCGTCAAAAGGACCAGACCACTCAAAAGCCTTGGTCCTTCTTTGAGGCTAAGCTCTTGATTCAACCCAGCGATGTAATATTAAACCGCTTTTATTTAAGCCTTAAAACGCATAAGTTAGATGCAAGAACCTTATAGGTGTTTAACCGACCAACCAACATGTCACCCCCATAGTCACATGCAGCGAATGCATGAGTTGAAATGGAGGCTAACACTTGGCTTAAAAAAGGAAGGCCAGACGACGTCTCCGGGCCCTCCAACAACTGTCACCCCTCTTCCTTCCAGCCTCCTCCTCCTCCCTCCTCCTCCGCAACCCCACCAAGACGTTCCCCTCAGCTGCCCATGTCTCTCAGATCAATGATCAGGGATCAGCCCTTCCTGCTTCAGCCTCCAACCATACGCCCGAGTACACCAGCACCAACCATACCAGAGACCCCATCCCTACCTAACCCCCTTCCCTTCCCAAGCCAGTTTGACGACCCTGCATGCCGTAACAGCGACCAGTCTAAGCAGCCAGCCTTCTGTCCTTCCAGGTTTGGCGAAGCATGAAGAAACACTTTAACCCAAACCATCCCCGCCCAAAGCCAAAAAGCCTGAATGGTTGGCATTGCCAGGCTTTTGGGCCTTGGAAATGTTGACCTTTCGTCTGGATGGACCACAGATGGGTTTCCGCACCGGGTCATGGCCCTTGTCCTGCCCCCCAAAACAGATGCCGAGCATGCATTTACAATTGCCAGAAAAGAAGCCGTCCCTGCCCTGTCCACCACCTGTCATCAAAATTTTCCAAGCGCGGTTTGTCTGCGAATTCTGTGTCGGAAAAAGTTCCTCCGATCTTGATCTAGACCACTGAACACAGTGGACTAGTAAGCACGGCCAAGCGGCCGCTATATCTCTGTGACAGCTCACTGGGTGAGCCTGGTTGGCAATGTCCTCTTGGGGTACGGTGGCTCTCATGCGTCGGCGCAACGCTCTTCAGAAAAACCCGCCGGTATGTGAAGGGGTTTCTTTCCCCACCAATGTCCTCCTGGTGGCATCACGTGCCCCAGAGAAAAACCAGGCCGTGTTGAAATTAATCTGTCTTGAGAACCGTCACACACAAGGGTCAGGAGCTGTGGACGGCCTCTCCGGCAACGAGAAACCTAGCGCTGGCATGGGTGACAAGAACCTTGAGCTCAGGCATTGTGTGTGTGGCGATAAGACGGAAAACGTCGAAAAGTCTGCGGGCCGCCCCTTAAGATCGTGTAAGGCTGCATCACATCCCTTGCCTGCACATGTCATGAACCTTTGTCGTCCAGAAATGTTCCTAAAGAGCTACCCAGGGTCCAGTCTGCCTGCTGAGGAAGGCCGATCAAAGTCTGAAGTTTCTGCACTTCCCGCCGTTCGCCACTGACCCTGCCCTTCATGCCCCGCCTGGCTGCGGTTGCAGCGTCAGCTCGCCTCCTCATCACCGTAATCATTGTTGACGTGGCAACACGCTGGAATTCCAACCCACCAAATGCTCCAGGCGATTGTGGCCGGAGCGCAATGCCATTACTCAGTACGAAGTGACAACAATGGCCTTACAAGCAGCGGTGCGGACCCACTGGTGGTTTTTTGAGCCACCGAGAGTGGAGGCAGGTGAAAGAGCATCTGCACCATCCTTGGCCAGTTTTGAAAAGCCACCAAAATGTCCAGTGGAGCGGACGATGCCCTTGTCAGCACAATCATCTCAGGGTGCATTCATCTAAGGCATTCAAAGCTGTGTTGGAAGCTAGTGCCGGAGGAAGCGGGAAGAGAGGAGAAATGAGGAGGAGGTATTCCTAGACAGGAAACACCGACGTTAAACCGACGTCCCTGCCTGGAAGAGATGGGGTCGTGAATTTGAGGCGGAGGAAGGAAGAATGAGGAAGAATCATTTGCTGGTGCCCCCTCGACCCAGAGCTTTGGGAAATCAAGGCTACGCATCTCTCACAAGAGTGGCTTGGATGCTCCATATCCACCGAACCTGAATCCTCGCATTAAGCCATCAAAATGGAAGCAACAGGATACTGGTGTGGCCACCCTCTCCTTGAGGGATCCCCGGTACAAACAAAACTCAGCAACGTTCCTTCCACCCACCCAAATAGAGAGTAAAATGCAGGAAATGTGAGAAACCTGTGCTGATTGATCAACTGGAGACCTCGGTTGCATAGCTTCACGTTCTCCAAATGTCACGTGGAAAAACATCAGCGACGTGACAGCAGTAAGTGCCAGTATCCAATGGCAGCAGCAGCAGGCAGGTGGCAGAAGCCTCATGGGTGACCTCTGGCAATCTTTATTTAACCACCTCACCAACGCATGCAATGCAGGGCAACAACATCCAACACACATAGACCAGCTTAAGATCATGTGTGTGCAGCGACTATCTGCGTCTCAACAACCGATGTTTTTGTATGTGATCCCGACCCATAGACTTCTGTTATCCAAAATGTACGATGGCCCGAGCTGCGCTCGCCACGCCAATAGAGGTGTTGTCTCCCTGCCCAGCAGCCAGCGCATATCTGAAGCGTTAACCTTCAGCACAGCTGAGAGTCATTTTTTTTTTACACAGACAAACGCATCTGAACTTTCCACAGATAATTTGGATCGTTTGAACTTTCATCAAGATGAATCAGCGCATTGATGCTCTGATGATGTTGTGGCGCCCCAAATGCCGAGGTCTACCGATTAGTGCCGTCCTACTTCACGATGCCTCTTCAAACACAAATGGTCCCTCTTGAAACTTTTTTTTAAATGATCATTTTTAACTACTGCACTTTTTATTCGTCTTTTATTCCTAACAGTTCATTTTGCGGTTTTTGCTGTGAGGAGACTGTAAAAGAGACAAGCAATGTTTTCATGACAAACACCGTATTCCATTTACCTACTCACTTTTTAATCTTTAGACATTTTCGCATTGTCAATGGTTTTTGAGTCATGTTGCTGGTGCGATAGCAGCCTATAATTAATGGTCCTTTGGAAACAGAAATTGGCTTTCTAAGTTGCATTTCTTTTTTTTCTCCATCCACAAATTTTAATAGTGGGCTGGAGAATGCAATATTTTATAATTTTTTTTGGGGTCAATGTTGCTGTGAGATACAACAATAATCATGGGGTCCCTTTGGAACAGAAATGTTGCTGTTTAAGTGGCATTTTCCTCCCTCACAATTTTTAACAGTGGCTGAGAATTCATTTTTAAAAATGTTTTTGGGTCATGCTGGCTTTTGAAATGCAAGCAATACTACAGGTCCTAATTCTAAAAAAATTTTGTTTCTAACAACGATTTTGTTCTTCACAATGGTCCAAAAGTGGCTCAAAGGGTTCATGCTTTTGTAATTTTTGGGGGGCAATTTTGGCATGTGACATGCAGCCTATACACAAGGTCCTATTATAAATAATATTGGTTACTAAACAGACCATTTGTGTTTCTTCACAATTATGTCAAAATTGCCTCATGGGGTCATTTGTGGAATTTTTGGGGGCATTTTGCTGTGACATGCAGCTATGCTACAGGTCCCATTATAAAAAAAATGTGTTTCTAACAGACATTTGGTTCTTCACAAATTGCAAGAGTGGCTCAAGGTGATGGTGGCTGGGTCAGAAACAGGAAATAGGTAGGACACACTGTTAAATGACACATATGTGCAAAATTACTTGTTTTTTTGTGCAGGAAATCTTAAACATAGCTATACAATCCATGTATTGAACAGAACCCATTTATAACAATTAAAAAAGAGAAACAAAGACACATGGTGGGATTCCAAATCCTAATTTAAAATGTGTTTTTCTATGAATTAAACTACTAAAAACTTGCATGTACAAAATAGCTGGTAAAAAAATCTACCTCTGAATTTGTAAAAACAAAGGGAGGTACATGAAAACTCTTGACAGTATGAGGTTAGTTCAGAGGACAAGGATAATGGAGCACAGACAGAGATAACAAAGAACAGAGACAATATCCTCCAGCACGTTTGAGTAAAAATAAGAAACAAGAGTGCCAAAGAAAAGGCACCTGGGTGAAGACAGAGCGTTAACCACCCAGTATATCCAAGTGAAGAGACTCAATTGGTCCGCACCTTATATTAAAAAAAAAAAATACGGAGGGTCAAGCGCTACCCAGGTCTTGATGTGTAACTGAGGAAGGCTGGAGGGTCCCTTATTACCACACCACTTACTCCGCTTTCCGCACGACTTTTTTTGTTGCTGCGTCATAAGGTCAATTTTTAGTTGACCGTGTTAATAGAGATGAACGGACGGCAGCCTGTGCTCTCGAAAACACTACCGCACCCACTGTAACTTCCGGGGCCCTGGCAGCTGAACCTGGCGTGTTAATAGTATGACATACGCAAAGCCTTCTTCTCTCTCAACCGCAACCCACTGTAATCTGGCAGCTGGACCACCGTGGTTAACAGATGGCTGACTGCAGCAAAGTGGGCTCTCCACTCACCTCACCGTTAGGGGCATTCAGAGAGCTCAAATTTCTCTAAAAAATCAGATTTTTGAAACAAGGTGATTTTCTGTGAGGTAAGAAGTAGTTTCAAAAAAGGTCCAGGGCTGGACACAAATTGCACAAATTGAGGCCTTAAAATGATTCTGGGGGCTGGAGTCACTATGGGGGTCGCATCATTTTGAACTCCCCAGTGGGTGACTTCCCTACCAATGACGAAGGAAAATTTGGAGAAAAATTTAAATTAAACCATTGAATTATGGCTGAATCAAGTCTCAGAAAGCCAGGAGGGCAAATGTCTTTCTCAACTAAGAAGTGTTTTGGGGATGAATAGGACATTTTTTATATACTTATGGGTGTGCGGTACGAATTAAACACATCTTACACGTGAAAAAATACCCTATAAAAACTGCAGGTAGGGGTTATGTTGTATGTTATCACACATGGAAAAAAAAGCAAAATGGTAAATAATGTAAAGAGTATAAATAAAACCCTCCCTAAATAATAGCCTCTGGTAAACAAATGTCAGTATTACCAAAAAATATACTAAATACAGAGAGTCCTGTACAAATACATATGGCAAACTATTGGTGATCCTGTGGGTCAAACAGGTTGTTATGGGTCATGCTGGTGCCCAGGCCAGTATAGTCTATGTACCATGAAACTAAGAATGGTGGTTGAAAAGACTTCTATTTCCGCAAACTTTTTAAATTGGGGTCAATGCAGTTTGGGCTCAATACTGTGCCCAGACAGGTATAGTCTATGTTCCCCATGAAACCTAAATGGAGGTTGAAAGACTCACCCTAACATTCCGAGCCTTTTTAATCTGGGGTCAGACAGGTTTATAATGGTCCAATTCATTGCGGTAACAGGACAATATAGTTAATGTCCAGTTCAACTAAAATGGTGGATCAAAGACACCGCTTTTTCCCCGGCACTTTTTAATATTTGGGGTCAGACAGGTTTAATGTGTCATACGCGGTCCAGGACATGAATAGTCAATGTCCAGTTCAACTAAAATGTGAGGCTGAAAGACTTCAAATTATTTCCCTGCACTTTTTAATCTGTGTGTCAGAACAGGTTAATGGTCATAGACTCTTCGGTACAGGACAGATATTAGTTAATGTCCAGACCAAACTAATGGTGGTTGAAAGACACTTTTGTTCCTTTTTCCGGCACATTTTAAATCTGGTGTCAATGCAGGTTTGGGGCTCATGGCTATGTTACATGGACGAGGGATATTCAATGTTCCAGTCCAAGTAAAATGATGGTTCAAAAACAATACTGCCCTTCTGGCACTTTTAATTTGGTGTTCAAGCAGGATTTAAGGGTCATAGCTGTGGTGCAAGAACAGGGATAGTGAATTGTCTGTGAGTTTTTTTTCTTTTTTCTCTTGGTCTTATAAAACCTAAGTGTGTTGCTGAGATGGTAGCACGTATCCATGTTGAACTGTGTGTGATGTTAATTCCAGCTTCTCTAGCCCCGTTTGGGTGTAAAATGACAGGTTGTGGTTGCTCTCCATAGACTTAATGAATCATCGGCGAAAAAATCTATTTATATCGACTATCTGGATATCTTATTGAATAATGTGCCGATAACCGACTATCGACCCCGATGACGATAGTCTCCAAACGTAAACAGCTCATCACTATCAGATATGAAATAAAAAGTGATCAAACTCTTATGTACCCTTTAAAGACAACAGAAAACATTTATTTATCCATAGAAAAGCCCTCACTAAACTCCATTGAAAAAAATAAGTTATGGTTCTAAGAATATTGTGTCGTAAAAAATAAGATCTGTTCTTCTTCATTTCCAGGTTCTTGTCCCAACACACAGGTAATGCTTGAACTCCAAAGTGAGTGAATATCGTGTGATTCTCTCCTGTGTGTTAGAATTATAAGATATACATAAATGTGAATTATTCATAAAGGTGATTTAAGAGGGAATATATCTATATAAACTTATACTGTAATAGATTTTTATTTAAATATTGTAAAATGGAGAATTTTATAAATTTTATCATGACTGGCCAGGGAAATGGTTATTTCATATAGTTAATTACAAGTGGTTTAAATCAACAGGATGTTAATACAAAGGGGTTATTGGCCGGTTAGACAATTGGAGTGATCAAAAGCCTTCATATGCAGGATGTACACAGAAGGCTTATTGCCTTTAGAACAAAATTTTCCCAGGTGAACAGGAGGCAATCGAGGGGGTTTATTGATGAAGAGTGCCCATACCTCGTTTGCAGGTGTCTACTGTATAATTTGCCCACAGGGGGGAAAGGCCTAAAACAGGATGGACACACAATAAACATAGAAGTGTTTATTGCCCCAGGATTGATCACAGGAGAAATATCAGGATGAACACACAATAAACATAGAAGTGTTTATTACCCCAAAACTGATCAAAGGAGAAAGATTGTTTCTCCTTAATGGTGTGAAAATTGAGGTAAGAAGGAAAAAATGATATAAATATCCAGAGTTAGATGACTAGAGGAGGCACTCTGGGGAGGCACTCTTGGGAACAGCCTTGGTAGGAGAGTGTCTTAGGAATCTCTCAAGACAGTCCAGACGGGACCTTTTCCAGATTGGTAGATATACTCATAGATCTCTATATATGAAATTATTGCAGTTGTTTGTTTCACAGTTTTTGATATAATTGTTTACAATTTCTTTTGTTGGTTGCTGTGTTTTTCCCAGGGTGCGTTTTGTAAAGGTGTTTATATGTTATGGTTAATAAATATGTTTTTCCCTGTACTTGATTTATGATTTATAACCTTGTGTGGTGTATGATTTTAATGTTTTTACCCCATTGTGCCCCATTTCATTTTGGATAATATATAATCGTTTTTTAATACATTTGTTGTTGGCGTGCTTTTACTTTGCTGACCGTCCCATGAGAATCTAGGTGGGAGTATTGCTGTTGTTCAATGTTAGTATTCTTGAATATTATTATTGTTAATAATAATTAATATTTCTTACAGAATGAGAACCTGAAAGTGAAGACGAGCAGACTGGTAGGGTGCTCCGAAGCTGCAGTGACCAGAAGGTAAGTTTAACTTTTTTTAAATGTTTTTTTTTTTTGCAATCAGATCCCATTTCAAAACAATTTTCTTCCACTAGACGACTCCTTTAAGTAGGAATAAGTTTCCATTGCACGCTACACTGAAGGCATCCGTCATGCCAAGTAGGGAACCAGTTGTTAAGATGTATACATGAAGAGTCATTGTCTGAGAGTAAGGCGGGCTCAAGTGGAAATTCTGCACCCTTTAGCAATGTCCCTGCCCATAAGTGACCATACTGCAGTATCTTCAATGGTGTGTACAGTGAAAAATTTTAATAACATCTCCAACATCTTTAATAAGGTGCTGCCATCTGGAACTCTGAGTTAGTTCACCTTATATGTCAAGAGCACTGACTTCAGTTTGCTGTGATAATCTCTTTAGATTTTAGGAGGTTTTCTCAGAAGATGGATCTGCACCTCTGGAGGTTTTTAAAAAAAATAGTTTTGTTATATTCAATAACTTACTATTATTAGTACTTTTTCCTTGGATACTAGATACAAGTAGAATATACTAGATATGTAATTATATCACATGCCACAGTTATTTAACTAATGTAGTAAAAGGGTGTGACTCATGTGGTCTGGAATTATACCGTTTCAATCATTCTTACCAGCAGAAAACAGTTTAGATTGCCAGATGATCCACCCCTGAACTGTTCTATCCTAATCTCATCAATCTAAAATTTATTTTCTGGAACCTTATACTGAGCTAACAAAAATGACTCAGTCACTTCTATTATCTGCAGTATTTATCTACACTTGCCCCCTATGTATTTCTTATACACTAATTGCAAATGTACATCAGATATTTTAAACAAAAAAAAAATATCCAATCAATCAATCAATGAACAAAAGTTGTTTATATTTAAAAAAAAACACCTCCTCTAACTATTTAAAAGGATCTCATTATTGTCAAGAATTTGTGTAAATTTTACATTGATTTTACTTACCAGGTTGACTTGTTGACTTGTCGTGGTCTCACATGCAGTCTGGCAGTTTTCTTGGCCAAGAGACTGCTATTTATGATCTGGATGATGCTGTTTCTCTTTCTAGGGACACCTTCATGGCTGCTTGAACCAGTGACCTTTTGCTTGGGAATCAACCTAATTACACACTGAGCTATAAGGGAATGTGAGAACAAGTTGTAATTTGTAGTATACAAGAAGAAAAAGTTTGTTCCGCCATCAGGGGCAAAACTAGCAATTCAGTTACATGACAAGAATTTGCATAAAAAAGTATATACTATATAGTAGTGAAATGTATTTATGAAATAGCCAAAATGATTGTCTATGAAATTATGGTAGTCTCACATTCAAAACTGTAGTGGATGAAGCTGAAATTCAAAAGTTCAAAAAATTGTTACCCTTTTGCTTGTCAGTTTAGACAGAACTCATTGGGACCTGGTTGAGGGCAGGTCTACATACCCTCAGTAAATGGTCCGTTTCCCAGCAGATGACATGTTCTGAGTTAGTGTCAAATGAGAATCAGCATTCTTAGCCTGCCATGAACACTTATCAGTGTAGCAATGTTCATAGAGACAGAATGCCAAAAGAGGTTCTGAACTGCAAGATATATTGAAAATGTGAGTGTATCTTGAGAATGAGCTGTGAGTGTAGACACAAGCCCTGACCTGTAAGACTGTTGACTGGACTGTAAATGGACAATGTTCCATGTAATTTCTTTTGGTGGCAGAAAGTATTGGACATTGCCTTCCAAAGACAGAGACGAAATAGCGTTAGGGAAGGGACCTATTACTGAAACAGTAACATCAAATACTTGGATCCGGGGTCCTACTTGGAGACTTTGTGTCACTTGGTACCCGAACTAGAAACAATCTACAAAATCATTATACATTGTTTGTACTGTACTTTAAAAAGGTATACTATACTTCTTTTCAGTACATTTTCAGCAAATTACACTACTGCAAGAATGTTTATAGCTTGACTATGACCTTGGAATAATCCCATTGAAATAATTCCTGAAAATCAGTAAATTCTTAGGGCAACATGTATGAATGTTGACGCTGACAGGCCAGTTCTAAATAGCTTTAAAGCAGTGTAGAATGCAAAATTTTTAACCTGTTCTTCTGCGTTCATACATCGGGGATATTTGTGCCAATACGACAAGTTGGCTCAGGAAACCCATTTTAAGGGTTGGCTGTTAAATGTTCAACGCCCAGTTTTGGCATAAAGAATATAAAGTTTACTTCTTTGAATGATTTCGGCGCCCCCCAAAAAATGCCCCAAAAAAAAATTTTTGGCGCCTTTAAAAAAAGTCTTTAATTACAAAGGGACTTTAAAAATTTTGGGGTGCCCTGTTCAAAATTCCCCTTTTGGGTCAAAGTGCACCAGAAAACTGGTGCAGCACTGTTCATACATGTCGCCCTTAATATTACACCATTTTTTGAAAGCATGTTCAAACCAGCTTGCTTCTTTGGTGGAAGGTTTTAAAACGGGAAAACTAATTTTCAATTTTCAGAGCTTCTAGGTAAATATTGATATAATTGTGTAAAGATAAAACCCCGCCTGAAAAACATTTTTATATACTAAGAGAAATTTTATAAAAAAAAAAATGTTTGGCAAGCCGAATCTGGGTGGGTTTTTACTTGGCATTTGATGCAGTTTTTTTAACCATATTAAAAAGCTCATTGACCAAAGTATAGTGCTACTGTCCCTAAATACACAATTTTTTTTTGCATGCTTTGTGATAGTATGTATGAAGTGAACAGTTATGAAAAAGCCATTTACTGTAAGTATATTTGAAAAGACCCCCAGATGGGATTTTGACATAAAAAATTGTATACTTTTTCTTCTAAAATTTTTTAAAACTTGATCTGCTTCTTACCAAAAAATTTGTTACAGTTCAAGGATCATCCCCATTGAAGTGGGGATTTGATAATATACTTCTTTTGAGAGCCCTTTTAAAAGGGTTTGTATGAAAAACCCCCAAAAAATAAAAAAATAAATGGGTAATACAAAAGATAAGCAGAAAACTATCTGTCCAATCCAGGGTGTGAACTATTACAATACTGTTATTTTTATTTTATTGTTTGTGGATCTTTCCCTCACTAGGTAGTGTTGCATTTTGCTTGGTTTTTTTTCTGAAAACTACTTTTCCCCACAACACCCTTCCCCCAAAGCTGGCTTTGATTCTATTACTATTTAACACCAAATATAATTATATACAGGTGTGTAACCCCCCCAGCCCCCTTTCTATCTGCAGAGGCCCTCATCCCAAAAAGTTGTGAATGACAAGCACAACACAGCCCAGGGGACCCGAAAGCAAACCAGGAACTAACCAGGTTGTCCTATTCTGTAGAACAGGTTTCTGCTGAGGAATTTAGCCCGGGGCCCTTTTTTCTTTAAAATGATTATCCCCTAGAAAAAAAGAAGCAGACTTTTCTAATTTTAAAGATGATTATGAATTTTTTTATTAAGACATGTAGTTTATGTATTTACTTTCTTTTTTTCCCGGAGAACCCCTTTAACCTAACTGCTAAAATTTTCCAATAAAAAAACTAAAAACTCAGGGAAACATCAAAATTGCCGAAAGAAGGTGAGTGAAGACCTCTTAAAGTTGTTGTCAGACGGAATCTATTGTGTTTTTATATTTGTCTGTAGAAGTAAGATTGTTGGTTCTTTAATGTCTTCACTAATTGACACTTCTTTTGTAAAGTAAGAAAAAGTTAAGAGCAAAGTAGCAGATAGGAGATCAGAATAAATAAAAAGCCTTTCTGTTTACCCCATTTAGTACATACAGGCTCTACTAAATGGCTTCACCTCTACTCAAAATTAAAAGTCAACTGCAGACCACCCACTTATTCTGAATCCAGCTGGGCAGTAAGTTATTTAGGGGCTGTTCCTCATGGTCTGCTGCATGTCCAGAGAGTCCTGGACACACACTTTCGATCCCTGGACCAATGTCAAAACAGAGGAGCAGAGAGTCTTTAGCTCTCTGCCTTTCCACATACTTTTTTTTTATTCTTAGAGGTTTATAGGCCTACAAGACTTTAAGAGCAGCTGAGGACTTCAGTTTCCTAAGACAGACAGTGTGATTATGTCACTCTATTAACCCGCCTGACAGATAGGAGGACAAAGACCAAGATAATCATCATGGTAGGGGGGTGCATACCTAACTTATGGGGTGGGTGGGTAAGCACCTAGTGGAGGGCCTTAGTTTATTGTCTGCCTGTATATTGTTGGCTACGTATCTTCCTATGTGGGGGGGGCTAATTACCTACAATATAGAGGATTTATTAACCTAATAGAGGGTTTGCTTATCTACTTTATGGGGGTATAACTTCCTCCTGCCTGAAGGGTGGCTAACCAACAACCTAATGAGGGTTTATCTGCCTTCCTAATAATAGAGTTTACCTACTTACTATATACCTATTATATGGGGGAATCTTCTTACCTACCACATGAGAGGGTCTACCTAACATCTATATGAAAACACAAAAGACTAAACCACTAAAAGGAAGCCTATAACTGTGTAATAGCACAGAAGATTGTCCTTTAACTGGGTGGGAGCATAAAAAGTAAGCCCAATAAATGTGTAGAGGCACAAAAGGGAACCATACAATTATGTGGGGCCTAAAAGGTTGCCCTTTAACCGTGTCGAGATACTGTAAATGTGTGGGAGATGAATTGGAGGTACTATTACTGTATGAGGCACCAAAAGTGGTTTTATCACCATTTGAGGCTATATGAATGGGGAGTTTGTATAAAGGTAAAGAAAAGATGGAGAGGGTGCTGAAAACAAGAGAATGCTAAGGTTTTTATGTGGAAAATTCTTTAGAGACAAGTTGTGGTTGGAAGAAGTCATCATAGCAGTCTGGACTGGAAGAAGAAGAAAAGGGAAAGTGAACAACTCTATTCAAAGAAAATATCCACTGTGAACACTGGATGTAACAGTACTCTATTGAGGCATACAAACTACAGGGCACCTGTGTAGAATTTATATCTACCAATATATGGTAATTAGAGATGGGCGCATTTCCCGAAATTCGGTTCGTTCACTTCGCCGAATTTCTCGGCAAAAAATAACTGTTCCGAATTACTTTGGGGACGCAAAATCACGTTAAAAAAACCCGCTATATTTCCCAGGCTTCACAGAGCCTGCAGGGCAGCTGTTTAGTACGTGGTGCCAAGATTTAATTATGCAGAGGGAGCTTGGTTTGTCTTCATACACTGTTGTGTTTTAGTAGACAGGCAGATGAGTGCAGCGCTCTTGGAATCGCTACACTATAAAGACATTCCCTGGGCACTTAAGAGGGGGAAACTGTCCAAAAAACTGAAGGGGGAATGTAGCTGTTAACAGTCATGGCAGCGGGACAGCTGGAAAAAAACAAGTGAGGATCAGGTGGCAACATCAGTGGACAGAGTGTGGGAGAGGTGCCGGCTCAGCCACAGCAGCATGAGGTCAGACCAGTGCGCAATGCTAATTCTGGAGGTGGCAAACACAGGAGTAGGTACAGGAGTGGCAACAATGAGGACCAGTGTGTGAGGTACGGCAGCAGCCACAGCAGCAGATGCGGTCAGCAGTGTGGCACAAATTGCCAGTCTGGACGGTGCAAAAAACACAGAGTAGGCACAGATGTGGCACAATGACAGGTTGTAGGTCGCTTGGCAGCAGACACAGCAGCAGCATGAGGTCCGACAGTGCACTATGGAGCTGAGTGTGTAGGTCACGGCATCAGCCACAGCAGCAGCATGAGGTCAGACAGTGGCTCCACAATGACAGAGTGTGTAGGTACGGCATCAGCCACAGAGCAGCATGAGGTCAGACAGTGGCACAATGACACAGTGTGTAGGTCACGGCAGCAGCCACAGCTAGCAGCAACTTGAGCGTCAGCCAATGGCACAATGACCCCGTTTGTAGGTCACGGGCCACCCAAGCATGCCGGCATGAGTCATAGGCACAGTGGCACAATGACATTCTGGAGTGGCAAAACACAGGAGTAGGCCACAGAGGTGGGCACATGGGACCCAGATGTGGAGGTCACAGCAGCAGCCACAGCCGCCGCATGAGGTCAGCAGTGGAACAATGACATTCGTGGAGGTGGCCAAAAAACAGGAGTAGGCAATCAGAGTGGCCCAAAATGACACAGTTTGTAGTTCACGGCAGTCCGTACACCCGCACCCTGAGGTCAGACAGTGGACAATGACACGTGTGTAGGTCAGGCCCGCACCACAGCAGCAGCAGGAGGTCGGGACAGGGGCCCAAGGGGACAAGTGTTTGGGTTTCCGGCAGCACCCAAAGAAACCCCAAGCATGGGGTTTCAGACGTGGCACAATGACCGGAGAGTGTAGGTCACGGCATCCCCCACAGCGCAGCATGATGTGCCCGGGGCACAAGGGACCCGTGTGTAGGTAACGGCAGAGCACAGCAGCGTGGGTCGGGACAGGGCAAAAATTTGAAAAAGTGTGTAGGTCACGCAGCAGCCACACCCGCAGAAATGAGGTCAGGCAGTGGCCCCCTAAACATTCTGGAGGGGGGGAAAAAAACAGGGTGGCCCAGAGTGGGACAAGGGACACAGGTGGGGTTCACGGCTTTCCGCCACACCCGCAGCATGAGGTCAGACGTGGCAAAGGGGACCCCAGTGTGTAGGTCCCCGCAGCAGCCACGCGAGTTGGGTCAGACAGTGGAAAATGACAGGTGTGTAGGTCCCGGCAGCAGCCACAGCGCGGGCATGGGTCAGACAGGGGGCAAAAGGGGACCCAGTGTGTAGGTTAGGGCAGCAGCCCCCGCAGAAGCATGAGGTCAACAGGGGCCCAAAATGAACACAGTGTGTAGGTCACTGGCAGCAGCCCGCAGCAGCATGGGGGTTCGGGACAGTGGGCCCAATGAAGAGTGTGTAGGTCACGGAAAGCGGGGCCACAGCAGCGCATGAGGTAGCCCATTTTGGCACAATGACATTCTGGAGGTGGAAAAAAAAGGAGTAGGCAACATAGTGGGACAAGGGACACATTTTTGTGGGTTCACGGGCGGGCAGCCACAGCAGCAGCATGGGGTCAGAAAGTGGCAAAAATGCTTTGGAGGTGGAAAAAAACAGGAGTAGGCCCCCAGAGTGGCCCCCAATGACAGAGAGTGGGGTGAGGGCCCGGGCAGGAGCCCCCGTTGAGGTCAGAGGGGGCACATTGCCACGTGTGGAGTACGGCAGCGCCACAGCAGCAGCATGAGGTCAGACTGTGGCACAAGGGGCAGAGTGTGGAGGTGGGGGCAATACCCGTTCGGGTTTAAAGGGGTTTGGGTTTGGCAGAGGGGAAAAAAACTGTCAACCCAGATGTGTGGCATCAGGGGGGGGAAAAGCACCCGGAATAGTGTCTGGGGGGCGGGTTTGGTTTAAACCCCCAGACTTTGTTCTAAAGGGGGGTTTGGGGCATCTTGGTTTGAGGGAGTCTGAGC
>JAODAL010037234.1:0-40666 GCA_025379985.1 Phyllomedusa bahiana | reverse complement strand
CCAGCAGCAGAAAAGCCACAGTATAATATGGGGAAAATGCATAAATGCAAAATACCAATAAGCAACCACTCACATGCTCCCTGCATGAGGGGGTGGTGTGATTTAAAATTGATATGAAAAAGTGATAAAGAAGGGGGGTGCCAAAAAATACAGATACTGGGTCACCATGCTGGCTTACAGTCTATTAGTCGCCCGTACTATTCGATTGGGGGGCTGCCCAGAAAATTTTTTGGCTCCAAACACAAAATAAAACCCCTCGCTCCCCAGTAGTTTGGGCAAATAAAATTGACATACTGTAAAAATTTTAAATATGAGGTTTGTTAAGGGGCCCATGTACGAAAGTGAAATCGGTGTCAAGTGTCCTCATGTCTTGGGGGTCCTATGACTGTGGGGCCAAACAGAACTTTTCATTGTCATTAAACCCTTCCTTCCCAAACCTTGAGTCTGTTGGGTCGTTGCCCTGCGGGAACCTATGTAGTTTTTCACCGGGTCTTGGTGAAGAAGTAAACTCATATTTAGGACATCAATTAGCTCGCATTTAGGTCACCAATCCGGTCAAGTTCCAACATCTTTGGCTGTGAGACACCCCCGTCCTGGTTTCTTAAAAGAATTGACAGCCCCGTAATTTTTGATCCTTTGCCGTTTCCTTTATTCTTCCCATTTGCTCCCCTGAGCCGGTCTATTGACTTTCATCTCATCGCTCCAAACCACCCTTTCAATTTCCCTTTTTCGTACATTTTTGTAAATTTTCGATGCTTTTTTTGAGGAGTTGGTCAGGCTCCTTCCCCTTTTTCGGGCCCTCTTCAAGCCCGTGTAATGCGCCGGTGCTTTCAGGGGTCTGTGATCTCACTTTACGAAGCCTACGAGCCCCTCCACTGTCGGTCTTAGCTCGAACTGATCGACCTTGTGATGAGCAACTTGTTCTCTGTTTTCCCCCGGACGTCACCCCTTGGCTTTTGGGTGGTGGATTTATTCCATATTCTTCCCGCTGTCGGGCCTCACATGATGCAGTTTTCAATTTTCTTTTGGCCCCGAGACGTATTGAGAGCTGGATGTGTGCTTCTCTTTTCTTTGGGAAACTTTTCATGGTGCTCGACCAGTGCCTTTATTGGGGGAATGCCTAATACCACGAGTATTGGGAATGTGGAAAGGTTGAAATTTGAGTAAAAAAAGAAAAGTTGTCCCACCCCAGGGCAAAACAGTAACAATGCAAAATTGCAGAACTAAGCATTGTAAATATTGAGGTCAAGTTATTATAAGAGAAGATTTTTGTTTTAAAAAAATGATGGGAAAGGGGTTTAGGTTGGGTCTTTAATCGTTTAAAATTAAAATCGGTAAACCCGTTAGTTTTTTTGAAGGGTACCAAAAATTTTTTATCAGTATTTTTTTAAACCTAATCACATCTTTTTTATAAAAGGGTTTTTTTTGTTTCCCATCGGCTTCAAATTCCCAATATCTTTAAAATACGAAAACATAATGGCGGTTCCATTTACAGAAGGAACTTTTCGGCCCCAATGGGACTTTTCCAAATTTAAACTCTCTAAAAAAGTTAATAAAAACAAAATAAAAATTGTATATTATAAATTTTTACAAACATTAAAACGAGATGTTTAAAGTTAGTAACACAATAAATTGGTTATTTCTCAACTTAAGTGTAATTCCTTTTCCCTTTTTTTTATTTAATGATCAAAACATAAGGCAAAAAAAATAAATTTAAAATTTAGACCCAGAATCAAAGCATATCCCAAGATTTCAAACATCCAGATAAAACCAAAACATTGTTTTTCCATAAATTCTCCAATTTTATTTTCTTTATAATGTTAAAACCCAATCCATTTCCTTATCATTATATCACTTGATGTCACAATTAAGCTCTGTTTACAAAAACACCCAATTTACAATATATTTTTTTATATTTTTCGTGATATTTTAAATTTATTAGGAATTTTTTTTATTTTTTTTTCCATTTTTTTGAAAGTAAAAAGTATAGAGCGGGTCTTTCCAAATACTTTCCTTTACTGGCCCCCTTCTGACACCCCAAAACTACATCACAAAAAAACTGAAGGTGTATTCAGCTAGGAGGTTAGGCAGATGGTTTTGCACGAATTCCTTAAAAAAATTAAAAGAAAAAAGAATAAAAAACAACTTTACTTAAAATTATTTAGTAGAAAAATTTAAATTTAAAATTTCTATCACTGAGAGAAAAAAAATGTGCGGAAAAATTTATATGCTTTTTTAGGTCAAAAAGGAACAGCAGTAAAAAGGCATTTTTAATTAGTACCCGTAACTGACAACTTAATTAAGTTTAAATTTTAATAGCTGGGTCTTTTTACAAAATTTTTTCCATTTTTATAACTGAAAACTTTTTTTTAATAAACTAAAGGGTTTTTAAACATTTTTTCAACTTTTCCCCCTTAAAAGAGAAACTAAAAATTTTTGACTGAAAAATTTTCTACTTAATGTTTGGATTTTGCATTGGCTGGGGGAGGTGGGCACAGCTTATGAACATGTTGTAGAAAAATTTTAAAAAGAAGTTGGTGGTCCTTTTTATTTCACTTAAGTTTAGGTTCTAGTTAAACCCAACCCCAAATTCAGGTGGTCGAACAAAAATTTTTTGGAAAAATTTGCAAGGAAAATTTCCCGAACCCTAACCTGACTCTAGGTTGAGGTTTTGGGGGTGGAAATAGTGGGAAAGGGGAAACCTTGATAAGGGTTGTGGTGACTTTCTGTAAAATTTTCTGAGTTATAGTTTTGGCGGGTTTGGGTTAGGGTTGAAATTTGGTTTTGCGCAATTTTCGTTTGGTTTTTGGGGTTTTTCCCTTGGATTTGGGGGTTGGGTTGGGGAGGGGTTAGGGTTTCGTGAGGGTTAAATTAAAGTTTGGCGTGGGGTTTGAATTAGGGTTGGGTTTCAGTTTTGTTGAGCTGGGGATGAATTAGGGTAAGGGGGGAGTTTAAGGTTGTAATGGGTTGAATTACAGTTTTGTTTCAGGTAGGAATTAGGGTTGTTAGGGATGGGGGTTTCGGTTAGAATTACAGTTTCGGGGTTGGAATAAGGATAAGTTTTGGGGACTAATTTTTTGTTTGTGTTGAAGTTTGGAAAAGGGGGAGGGTGGGGGGGTTTAAAGGGTTTTGGTTAAGTTAGAAATTTTAGTTGAATTAGGTTAGGTTGGGGTTGAAGACATTAGGGGGGAGTTTTGGGGTATATTTGTTGATGAACTCCCCTGTGAGAAAAAAAATTGTCCAAGTTGCTTGTTGTGGTGCCGAATCCTATCTTCTGCTTTTGGAAATTAGGGATGGGAATACCCCTTTTTGTAGAGGGAGATTCTCTGTTCAGAATTTACCATGCAAAGTACTGTCTGTTTCCAGTCAAAAAATTTTATGCAAATCTGACGATTTGATTGGGTAGGCCAAATTTAATTTTTTTTTTAAAAGTTTGATGAAAAAAACCCTAACGCTAACTTAACCTTTCAGTTTCACTTAGACCCAGCATTCATTGCTCTCGCAGTGTCCCTCCTGTGAAAAGTCCGACATTACTTCTGTTTTTTTATATTACCCTATTTTTTGGGGAATCAGAAGAACGTTGGACAAAACGCATTTGTCCATGTCACTTCCCTTTCTGTGAATGGGGTTATCTGGGAAACTAGAAGTGACTTTGGACAATTGCATTGGTAGAGAACTCTGTGGGGGGGTTGGGGAAACGATCGAATGTAATTTAAACCCCTTTAAATAGTCTAACCCTGACTTGGGTTATGGCTGATTTAAAACTTTGCAGATGAGAGATACTGGCTTGGCAAAAATCCTTTTTGCTTTTCAAGACTCGGTGGGTCAAAAGCAAATTAGGATTTGTTACATCAAAAAGAGGGCGTGTGGGCTTCTCAGCCCTTTCCATATTGCCTTTTTGATATGCAGATGTAAATGAGGGTGAAAAGGCAAAAAAAACTCTACAAGCCTTTCGTTGGGTGCTCTCCTTAAGGAGAGATTTTCCCCTTCCCTACCTTTAGTGATCATTAAGAGTAGGGATAGGGTTAAAGAAAAAAAATTGGGCTGGACATTCAGAACCCAATTTTTTCAGAATTTGGGTTTAAAACCGTGACAATTTGAAAACCCCCAGTTGGAGCATTACTGAAAACGAGAATTAGTTACACTTGGCTTTGCACAACTGGAAAGGTACAAAAAAAGTCTTTACCCCCATGATACATACACACATCCCCACCGTTGTCAGTTTATGGGTTTTGAAACAGTTGTTTCTGACCAGACATGGCTTTCCCCCCCCCCGCCCCCAGGGCCTCTGGTTTGCTGAAGTTTTGTTCATTAGTCCAGGGTCGCATAAGTCAACGGGGGGTTGCAGCTCTCAGCGAGTGAAGGCGGAGTCATTATCTAAAACTCCAACGCTCAGAAAAGGCTGACAATTATTTCCCTAAAGCACGGATTAAGAAATTTGGAAATCACTCAAAATGAAAACCTTTTGTACATGGGCCAAATAGGTACGACAGATCAAAAAACCTGTACCAGCGAGGCCGGTCTACGGGGGAGGGGGCGGGGCCCCAAAAATGTTGCCAGTCTCTGCAGTCGATGAGAAGCGCTCTCTTATCACCCATAGCCGTAAGGAAACACCCGTTTATACAAAAATAAATCAGGGAAAGAACGCGGGCTTCCCCCCGGGGACAACAACGGGGCGGCTGCATTTTATTTACTTTGATTAAAAGGGGCAGTCTGGCTGTGAACTTCATAGGGAGTATACTTCATGTACGGAAACCGTCTGTTTCTATGATTCCCCAAAGAACTTTTGTCCCAGGCCTGTTAGATGGCCAAACCCCCAAATGGGGACCATTGGGGTCAGGCAAGGGGCCCCCTTTCTGGGAAAAAACGGCACCCAATAATTATAATGGGGAAGAGTCTCACCCCCTCTGCTCAAAAATAAAGGTTTTACTTCCAAAGGGGCATTTGTTTGGTGGAACACGCTCGCCGACTCCGGTGAGGGTGGCGTTTGGCGAGATGGGTGAAAAACCTAGGGCCATGGGGCCCTACAGATTATTAAAATGGTATAAAAATTTAATGGAAAGAGAATAGTTTTGAAATAGTTTTGAGACAAACAATGCAGGGGAACATGTATTTAAGGGGGTCGCAGCTCTAGGGAAATAAATATGCATATTACAACATAGGAGAAAAGCTTTATGGGAAGAAAATATGACAGGGTTTATTGTACAGTGGGTTTATATTTCCAATAAATTCATATTAGATATTAAAGAGAAGGGGCTTAGGGGAATTGAAAAAAGGCGTGGCGTGTAATGTGTACCAGTCTGTTTAGTTTTTTCTGGGTGAGGCACGCATTTCAATAATAGAGAATGAGAGGGAAAAGCATCACAGTCGGGGCTAGGTGTTTTTTGGGTGCAGTGCTTTGGCAGGGCATTTACGGAATGGGGGAAGCCTGTTATGGGATGGCAAATTTTACTGAAGGGTTTTGGCTCATGAGACTGTGGCAGCTTTAGCAGGGGAAAGTTTTGATGTGCACCCCGGAAGGGGGAGGGGTTTTTTGTATTTTTCTGATGTAATTGGTGAGCACCTTTGGGGGGTTTACCTAACTGATATAAAGGAATGACTTAGACCACATGTGTCGGACCTCTAAGCCTTGATAAAACCGGTTTGCTGGCGAAAAAATTTGGCGAGGAGGGATGACTTTTTAAAAAAGTGATCTCTCACCTCTGTCTACAAGTGCACCCCGCTCCCGACGGGGCCCCAAGGGGGGCCTTTTTTTTCTGTGTCTATGAGATTAAGGGGCGCTGCCCAATTTGGCTTGGGGTCCCCTTTTGAAGCTAGTACTTTGCTATGATATAAGGCTCTCCTGTTTAAAAGGTGGGGTTCCACCCGATTGATGATAGAAAGGGGGTTATTCCCTCTTTCAGAAGCAAGGGTTAAATGTGAGGTAGAGATCAGGGTTTTTAATAGTGTGTATAGAGGTTAAAGTTAGATATAATAAAAGTTAGTTTTAGTGTTTAAAAGATAGAGAACTATAGAGTTTAGTTGCCTTGGCAAAAATAAAAAAGGGAACCTAGGGTTCCATCTCATGTCATTCTGGAAGGGGGTGCAGGGATATATGGAGTGGATTCAAGAGCTGTTAGTTAAAGCTGGCACCTGTCTTCAGCAGCCGGGACCAAAGATATCTTTGATCCCATCTGTTTAACTACTTAGATGCCGCAGTAATGCAAGCGGGTCTTTTTAGATTGAATGGGGGGCGCCCATGCCAACCCCTTGATTTTGGGTTTCCCCCACAAGCTATGTGGGGGGTGCCGCCACGACCTGCTATCATACCCCTATTACTCATTGCCTGAGGGCAGAGGCTGGGGTAATAGGAGAGCTGTAATTGCACACTGTCATGCTGAAAATTACTATTGCAGAATAGTGTACAATTAATCATGTCCCCTACTGGTCAAGTATCCTACAGGGACTAAAATGAGAGCTGTAACTGCACACTGTCCTGCTATATATTAGTATTGCAAAATAATGTACAAGTAATCGTGCCCCCTATGTCAAGTATCGACAGGGGCTAAATGGAGCTGTAATCACACTGTCCCGCTTTATTTGTATTGTAGATAATGTACAAGTAATCGAGCCCCCTACTAGTCAAGTTTCCTACAGGGACTAAAATAAGAGCTGTAACTGCACATTGTTCTTCTATATATTAGTTTTTCAGAAAAATTTAAAGTAAACGACCCCCCCCTAGAAGTTTCCCACAGGGACTAAAAGAAAGGGTGTAACTGCACACTGTCTTGCTACACATTACTATTACAGAATAATGTACAAGCAATCGCACTCCCTACTAGTCAAGTATCCTGCAGGAACTTAAATGAGAGCTGTAGCTGAACACTGTCCTGCTATATATTAGTATCACATAATAGTGTACAGGTAATCATACCCCCTACTAGTCAAGTATCCTACAGTCACTAAAATGAGAGCTGTAACTGCACACTGTCCTGCTATATATTAGTATTGCAGAATAGTGTACAAGTAATCGTGCCCCCTACTAGTCAAGTACACTATAGGGACTAAAATGACAAGCAAAAAAAACTTAACAATATACACATATATTAAAAGTTTAAAGCACTCCACTCCACTGCCTCTCCCCAAAAAAATGGTGCAATTGTTTTTTTTTTCCCTTTTCAATCAGCTGGGGTGGATACGGCGGAAGGACCACGGATTTTAATTTTTCTTGGGATGTAGGGATAGGGGAGGCACCATTTGCCTAGTGCGACAAAATGCCTTGGCCCAGCCCTGGCAGGCTTGATGGTTCAATGAAGAGGAACAGCTATTTCTAACACTCGTAAGTTATCTTGAAGATTTTGGGTTCAGTAACTCATTTCCTCACCAACTAATTGAAGGACTCTTAGCACTCGAGTAGGCCCTCACTATCCATCACTCTCACTACCTGAACTCCGCAACTCCTTCTGATGTTATGGTTGTCCCTTGGGCATCATGTAGTGAGTTACGACCACAAACCAATCATGAAGGTTAAGTCACTTTTCAATGAACTTTCTGCGTGATGTCTGCTCAGTATCTGACAGCTTGCAGACACAGACTTTGGTTGGACACGTAGGGCTTGGTGGGCCACAAGAATCAGCTCCAATCATGGACCCCAAGAAAGAACTCCAATGGTGAGACCTAAGAATTAACTCCACTGGTGAGCCCTAACAATCAACCCCACTTTTGGGCCTCAAGAATCAGCTCCATCAGTGGGCCCCAAGAATCAACTCCACTGGAGGGCCACAAAAATCAAATCCACTGGTGGGCCCCAAGAATAAACTCCACTGGAAGACCCCAAGAATCAGCTATAATGGTGACCTAAAGAATCAACTCCACTGGTGGCCTAAAGAATCTATTCCACTGGTGGCCTAAATAATCTACTCCACTGGTGGCCCCAAGAATCAACTCCACTGGTGGACCCCAAGAATCGATTCCACTGATGGGCCACAAGAATCAACAATGCTGGTGGGTCACAAGAACCAACTAAATTGGTGGGCCCCAAGAATCAACTCCATTGGTGTGCCCCAGGAATCAACTCCACTGGTGGGCCCCAAGAATCAACTCCACTGGTGGGTCACAATAGTGAACTCCACTGGTGGACCCAAGAATCTACTCAATTGGTGGACCAAGAATCAATAGCCCCAAGAATCACCCCCTCTGGTGGACCCCAAGAATCTACTCCACTGGTGGGCCACAAGAATCAACTCCACTGGTGGGCCCCAAGAATCAACTCCATGGGAGGGCTTAATAAAACATCTCTAATGTGGACCCCCACATTCACCTCCATTGGTGGGCCCCAAAATCTGCTCCACTGGTAGGCCCCAAGAATCACCTCCACTGGTGGACCCCAAGAATTGATTCCACTGATGGGCCACAAGAATCAACAATGCTGGTGGGTCACAAGAACCAACTAAATTGGTGGGCCCCAAGAATCAACTCCATTGGTGGGCCCCAGGAATCAACTCCACTGGTGGACCCCAAGCATCAACTCCACTGGTGGGTCACAATAGTGAACTCCACTGGTGGACCCCAAGAATCTACTCAATTGGTGGACCCAAGAATCAATAGCCCCAAGAATCAACTCCACTGGTGGACCCCAAGAATCTACTCCACTGGTGGGCCACAAGAATCAACTCCACTGGTGGGCCCCAAGAATCAACTCCATGGGAGGGCTTCAATAATCATCTCTACTGGTGGACCCCGACATTCACCTCCATTGGTGGGCCCCCAGAATCAGCTCCACTGGTAGGCCCCAAGAATCACCTCCACTGGTGGGCCCAATGAATCAACTCCTTTGGTGGGTCACAAGAATCAACTCTACTGGTGGCCCCAAGAATCAATGGCCCCAATAATCAACTCCACTGGTGGACCCCAAGAATCAACTCCACTGGTGGGTCACAATAGTGAACTCCACTGGTGGACCCCAAGAATCAACTCAACTGGTGGACCCAAGAATCAATAGCCCCAAGAATCAACTCCACTGGTGGACCCCAAGAATCGACTCCACTGGTGGGCCACAAGAATCAACTCCACTGGTGGGCCCCAAGAATCAACTCCATGGGAGGGCTCCAATAATCATCTCCACTGGTGGACCCCAAGATTCACCTCCATTGGTGGGCCTCCATAATCAGCTCCACTGGTAGGCCCCAAGAATCACCTCCACTGGTGGGCCCAATGAATCAACTCCTTTGGTGGGTCACAAGAATCAACTCCACTGGTGGGCCCCAAGAATCAACTCCATTGGAGGGCATCAAAAATCACCTCCATTGGAGGGCTCCAAGAATCAATCCACTTGTGGGCCCCAAGAATCAACATCATTGGTGGGCCCCAAGAATCCACGGCCCCAAGAATCAACTCCACTGGTGGACCCCAAGAATCAACTCCACTGGTGGGCCACAAGAATCAACTCCATTGGAGTGTTCCATGAATCAATCCACTGGTGGACCCCAAGAATCAACTCCACTGGTGGGTCCCAAGAATCAGCTCTACTGGTGGGCCCTAAGAATCAGCTCTACTGGTGGGCACCAAGAATCAACTCTACTGGTGGCCCCAAGAATCAATGGCCCCAAGAATCAACTTCACTGGTGGACCCCAAGAATCAATTCCACTGGTGGGCCCCAAGAATCAACTCCATTGAAGGGCTCTAAGAATCAACTCCATTGGAAGGCTCCAAGAATCAACTCCATTGGAGGGCTCCAAGAATCAACGCCATTGGAGGGCATCAAGAATCAACTCCACTGGTGAGGCTCCAAAAATCAACTCCATTGGAGGGCTCCAAGAATCAACTCCATTGGAGGGCATCAAGAATCAACTCCACTGGTGGGCTCCAAGAATCAACTCCACTGGTGGGCTCCAAGAATCTACTCCATCTTATGGCTCCAAGAATAAACTCCACTGGTGGGTTTTAAGAATCAACTCCATTGGTGGGCCTCAAGGACCAGCTCTACTGGTGGGCCCAAGAATCAACTCCAATGTTGAGCCCCAGACACCCCAGTCCAACAATGCTTTTATGGGAACATTTTAATTTTGGGTGGATCAAATAGAGGCACCCGTACTACAAAGAAGGAAGTATAAAAATCTGGGTTTCAACCCCTGTGAGTGCAGTGATGGCGGCCATATTGGTGGTCACTCCACTTTTCCAGTATAGGCAACAATTAAATAAAAAAAGAAATAACTGAAGGGGTAAAAAATGACATTGACTGAAATCTGTGAGATCGTCTACTAGGTCAGGCCCGGACGTCTTCTTGATAAATAGTGTGCTAGAGTTATGTCTTGGGGGAGGCGATCATTTTCTTGAGACCTCGTGGAATTTCTCTAATTAAATATATATGGTGAATGAGGTTTAGAAGAATTCTCACTGAGATAAGGGAATTGGGTTGGCGGACAGCTGAAGAAGATTCTGTCCAGCTGTGGAGTGCAGAGGCCGCATAACCAGGATGTCAGGAGTCTGTCAAGATTTGGGGGTTCATCAGGTGATACCGACTTCTTATAAACAACAAGGAAATCTGACCGTCTCTCTAGATATATCCCAAACCTAAGAGCATAACACAAGAGCCAAGGGAATGTAATCAGCAGCCGAGGAAGCCAGACTCTGATCAGTTATATAGAAGGAATTCAATAAATTATTACTCTTCTAAATAGGGGGCAGCATTATAGTAGTTATATTCTTGTACATAGGGCAGCATTATAGTAGTTATATTCTTGTACATGGGGCAGTATTATAGTATTTATATTCTGGTACATAAGGGACAGTGTTATAGTAGTTATATTCTTGTACATAGGGGCAGTATTATAGTAGTTATATTCTTGTACATAGGAGGCAGTATTATAGTAGTTATATTCTTGTACATAGGGGCAGTATTATAGTATTTATTTTTTTTGTACATGGGGCAGTATTATAGTAGTTATATTCTTGTACATAGGAGCAGTATTATAGTAGTTATATTCTTGTACATAGGGGCAGTATTATAGTAGTTATATTCTTGTACATAGGGGCAGTATTATAGTAGTTATATTCTTGTACATAATGGGAAGTATTATACTAGTTATATTCTCGTACATCGTGACAGTATTTTATTTGTTTCATACTAGTACAAAGGGGCAGTATTATAGTAGTTATATTTTTGTACATAGGGAGCAGTATTATAGTAGTGATATTCTTGTACATAGGGCAGCATTATAGTAGTTATATTCTTGTACTTAGGAGCAGTATTATAGTAGTTATATTCTTGTACATGGAGGGCAGTATTATAGTAGCTATATTCTTGTACATAGGAGGAGTATTATAGTAGCTATATTCTTGTACACAGTATTATAGTAGTTATATTCTTGTACATAGGAGCAGTATTATAGTAGTTATATTCTTGTACTTAGGGGCAGTATTATAGTAGTTATATTCTTGTACATAGGGGGCAGTATTATAGTGGTTATATTCTTGTACATGGGGGCAGTATTATAGTAGTTATATTGTTGTACATAGGGCAGCATTATAGTAGTTATATTCTTGTACTTAGGAGCAGTATTATAGTAGTTATATTCTTGTACATAGGAGACAGTATTATAGTAGTTATATTCTTGTACATAGGAGGCAGTATTATAGTAGTTATATTCTTGTACATAGAGGCAGTATTATAGTAGTTATATTCTTGTACATAGGGGCAGTATTATAGTAGTTATATTATTGTACATAGGAGCAGTATTATAGTAGTTATATTCTTGTACATAGGGGGGCAGTATTATAGTAGTTATATTCTTGTACATAGAGGGCAGTATTATAGTAGTTATATTCTTGTACATAGCGGCAGTATTATAGTATTTAAATTCTTTTACATAGGTGGCAGTATTATAGTAGTTATATTCTTGTACATAGGGACAGTATTATAGTAGTTATATTCTTGTACATAGGGACAGTATTATAGTAGTTATATTCTTGTACATAGGGACAGTATTATAGTAGTTATATTCTTGTACATAGGAGCTGTAACGGCTAGGTAGTGGATCCACTGGACCACCGCAAGCGATGGCAACAACCGCGCCAGGGAGCGGAGTCTAAGTAGGTCCCAGTTTTCACCAGAGCCCGCCGCAAAGCGGGTTGGACTTGCTGCGGTGGGATTCTACCAGGTCACTACCCCTGACGCGGCGGGCTTGCGGTGGCGGCCAAGGTGCAGCGAGGTACAGAATCGTAAGCCAAGAATCGTAGTCGTGGGCAGGCAGGAAGGAGGAGCAGTATTATAGTAGTTATATTCTTGAACATAGGGGGCAGTATTATAGTAGTTATATTCTTGTACATAGGAGCAGTGTTATAGTAGCTATATTCTACTACATAGGAGACAGTATTATAGTAGTTATATTCTTGAATATAGGGGCAATATTATAGTAGTTATATTCTTGTACATAAGTGTCAGTATTATAGTCGTTATATTCTTGAATATAGTGTGCAGTATTATAGTATTTCTATTCTTGTACATGTGGTATATTATTAAAGTAGACTTATTGCTTTATAAAACTCTTGTCCAGGATACCTCAGAGGCTTTTACCACATTGGTTGTTATTATGTGCTCCTTTTCCATCACAACTTGAGTATAATTACGTTATTTGTGGTGTCAGCAGTGATAATCATTCCCGGTTCTTACACTCTGTGCAGAAATCTAATGTTTTCCGAAGTCATATAATCCCTCCTGGAGGTTCTTGCTGTTCCTCTGCTTTGACATCTCTTGATTAATGAGTTTTGTGATCACTTGTAGAATTTCCCATTTTTGTAAGATGGTATCTCCCGTATGAATGTGAGTTCCTATGGATATTTTTCTAACTCTATATATTCAACGCTATTATGTAATCTTGCTTGCAATTTCCTCTCTGCGGTCGCGCTGTCAGCCTAGATTTTGTAGCAGGACTGTTATAATGTAAAGAACGGCTATGTACTGTTCAGCAGTATTATTCATGTATGTAATACCGCAGACCTGTGCTGTGACCCGTGTGGACGGCTCTTTCATTGCCTACCATGATGTCTCCATGCTTGGGCACGAAATACAGTTTATCTTTGACTGAGCCTGTCTACCCCACAAAAGCCTGATGTGCCTTGAAAAGACTAATATAGTCATATAAATGTCAACTCTTTCCCCATGATTGGAACTTAGGATCATAGAGAAAACAATACTTACCCCTTATTTACCCCAAACATAGGGGTCCCTTTTCTACTCGGCTCCTGTTTGAATTTTATTGCCCATGGATAAATAGCCCTAGCCAGTCAAAAGTCCCCAGCCCGGGGGGTGGTAAAGGCATCATAACATACATCATCTCCATCTATGACTGTTCTCCTTGTCTTCTGTCTGCCCTGACCTCGTTCTTTATCATCATTATGACTGAGCTCCACCTGCCCTGACCCATTACCTGTCCAAATATAAATAATGACATCCTTCGGGCCCAAACATCCTAGCACAACATGACGGGAAAGGCCTGAGACCCAAATTTTACATTGTAAAAGAAAAATGAGAAATAGGAGATAATTCAGGCCCAAAATCTATCTATCTACCCAAATCTATCTACCTTCTATCTCCTTTATCTATCTATTCTATCTTTTCCTATCTTTTATCTATCAAATTATTCTTTTTATCTATCTATCTAATCTAATAACCCCCCTTTTTATCTCTTTATCTATCTTTTCCTATCTATCTACCCTTTATACAAACTACTATACAATATCTTAATATTCCAACCCATCTCATTTCTTCTCTCAAAATCTGTAAAACTAAAACTATCTTATATCTATTCTTTTTATAAATATTTAAAATCTATCAACTATTTATTTATTTTTATATCACCCTTTTTGTCTTTTCTATCCCAAAATTAATCTTTTTCTATCTTTTTTCCCTAATCTATTCAATCTACCCAAATTCACAAATTTTTTCAAACCTACCTAATTTATTATCTAATCAACTTTTATCCATCTATCTATCTATCAAATCTATCTATCTCAAATCTATCTACTATTTATCTATTTTTATATCTATCTGCCCTATCTAAATATCTATATTCTCATATCAAATCTATCTATATATTTTATCCTCAAATCTACCTCCCTTGTTTTTCTACCCCATATCTAAATCTAATTCTATCAATCTACTATTTATCATTTTATATCATCTGCCCTACTATCCTTCATATTTTTAATCTATCTTCTATCTTATTATATATATAATCTATCTATCTCAAATCTCCCTACCTATTTGAACTATCAAACACATATCTGCCCTATCTAAATTTTCTAGCTACTATTTTAATAAAAATAAAAATCTTTTTTTAAAAAAGCCCACTTTAAAAAGGGTACTTACAAATGGGGACACAAGGTGTAGGGCCCTCCCTTGAGAGCTTACAATCAAATTAGGGTGTATGGGGTGAAACATACGGTAAGAAGGCCAAGTTTACAAGGGGTCCGGCCATGTTTCCCAAAAATTTAGGGGGGGTTTTAAACCATGAAAAGGATAAACCCTGGCCACCCGACGTACATCTAAATACAGATAAGTGCCTGTGATCCCCAAGTGGCAGGGGGGTAAACAGTTTTGTGTGATAGCAGTTAGGGATTTTGGGGGGGGGGGGGGGCCAGAGAGAAAAAGATTTTCAGGGCCCTCAAAAAATTTGTGGGGGTTGTAATTTGCCTAAACGCCCAGGGTACATTTTCCAGAGAACTGGGCTGCACGGTGAAATTTTGTAGGGGGGGGCAGGGGGGTTTCGGATGATTGATGAATGTAGTCTATATCTTTCAGAAAGGGGCGAGAGCAGGGGTGGGCGGTAGAAAAGGACAAGGGAGGTGATGAAAGGGGGGGAAAGCCGTTGGGGAAAGAGTTTTAGGGGCGAGAGGGGTTGAGTTTATACGGGAACCTGTACGGGTTGGGAAACCACTGTTGACTGAAACAGGGAGAGGCGTCAGAAATAGCGGCTGGAGGAAAAAAATAGCCGGGTGCTGCTTTAAAAAATTTGGGAAAGGGGGTTTTTGGAGGGGGGAACCGAAAAGCAAGGGGGAAACAGTATTTAAGACAGAAAAAAATTTAAAAAGCAGAAAGGAGAGTTTGAGTTTTTTCCCAAAGTAAAGAAACGGAGGGTTTTTTGGGAGATATTCTTGAGGGGGGCAGGTGACGGGAGCGGGAAAGGGGGTTTGGATATATGGGGAAAGGCCCAGATCGAATCTAATATAACCCCAAAAACAGGGGGCCTCCCTAGGGGGAAATGGGGGTACCCCCTTATAGAAACAGTAATGGGGGGGGGGGGGGGTTGGGTTAATAGATGGGGAAAGCCCAAAAAATTTTTCAGTCTTAGTGAGTTTTGGGTTTCAGATGGATGGGGACTTTATGTCAGAGCCCAGCGGCCATACAGTCACTGGGTTTTGTAGCGGGGCTGGAGTGATGTCAGGGGAGGGGGTGAAAATTTTGGTGTCACCCAAATAGAGATTGTACGGAAGCCAAATCACTGATGGTTTGTCCAAGGGGGGCTTTTGAAACAATGAAAAGGGGAAAGGGGAAACCAAGAACTGATCCCGGAGGAACTCCAACAGCAAGAGGAAGAGGGAGGAGTTTAAACCTGAAAATTTGAGACACGGGAAAGACGGTTAGAAAGGAAAGAGGGAAAAACCAAAAAGGACGGGGTCCTGGGGGCCAAAAGGTGCTGAGCATGCTGAGGAAAGGGTTGGTGAAAACCCCAGTTTTCCAAATGCTGCGGGGAGATAAAAGAGAAGTAGGAAGGAGTATTTTAACCTTTGAAATTTTGCTTTTTAGGAGGTCACACCCCTGTTTGAAAGGGGGCAAGAAGAGATTTAGGGGAAGATTAGGGATCGGGCAATTTAACCCAACTTTCCGGGGATTTTTAAAGAATAAAGGGGCCCGGTTAGAGACTGGTCGGTAGTTGGCAGCACGGGACGGGTCCAGAAAGGGCTTTTTTAGAAAAGGGGGGTTTATGTTTGGCTGTTTAAAGGGAAGATGGAAAAGATCCCAGTGGGGGGAGGGAGAGGTTACAGATTTGGGTAAAGGTGAGAGAGGACAGCTCCCAGAAATAGACTGGACAGGGGGGAGGGGAAGGGGGGTCGGGTAGAGAAAGGTTTGGGGGGGCGCAACAGGAGAAGCCTGGACACTTTCTTCCTCTTCGTCGGGTAAAAGGGCGAAAGTAGTTTTAGAGGCCCGGGGGGGAGGGCCCGGATGGTATTTTTTGGGGATTGTATGTGTTTTTTTTCCCCGGATTTTTAAAATTTTTTTTGTTTTTTGAAGGAGGGGGCCGGGTCTTCACACAGGGGTCATGACCAAAGGGCCTAGTTTTTGGGCCCTTTAGGAGGGGGGGGAAGGTGTCAAAGGGGGTTTTTGGGTTTTTGTGTATTGTTGGATGGGGGAGGTGAAATTTTTTTTGTTTGGCGCCGGAAGGGCAGTGTGATAACCCCTGAGCATGAATTTGAAAGGGGAGAATGTCTGCGGGTTTACTTTGACTTTTTCCCCAGCCGCTCAGCCCCACCTGGAACTTTGCGAAGAAAACGAGTCTGAGGTGTGGGGGCCAAGGCTGCGGGCGTCTGAACTCTGGTGGGGCGTTTTGGGGGAAATGGCCCAAAATTTTCCCGGGGGGGTGGAGAGTTTCCCTTGTAAAGTTTTGACAGCCTGGGGCAGGACAGGAGGGGAGGAGATTGGGGGCAGGGGAAGACTATAGGTGTCTGTGATTTGGATCTTTTAAAGGGGCGGGTATTTCGGAAAAAAGTTATGAGTAGGTTTGGGCCCCGAGAAGGCCCGAGAATTAGTGATAATGAAGGAGATAAGGGGTTTTGGTCAAGAGAAACATAAGGGGAATTTGTGAAGTTAGAAATTTTAGGAAAAAAATGAAGAAAACCAATCAAAAGAGTTTCCCTCCTTGGGGTTGGGGGGTAAGGGAAACTGTGAGGCAGAAAAGGGGAAAAAGGGGGGCCCTAAGGGGGTGTTGAATTTCCCCCCCTTTAGAGGGGTGGGTTTAAAAAATAGAGAGGAAAATTGGGGGGAGCCAGGTGGGAAAATTTATCCAGAAACTTTGGGGGGGAAGCCGGGGGTCCCGGAAAAACAATGCGACTCGCTGGAAAATGGCCGAAAGAGCCGAGGGTGTGGACCTCAAAGGAGGGGGAAAATGAGGGAGGGGGGCAGGGGGAATGACCTGGTAAATGCATGTGGAGAAAGGGGTAAAGCCAACTCCTCCACCCCGGGCCGTTCTCAGGTCTGGGGGTGTGGGTGAAGTGGGAGCCCACCATAAAGGGGAGAGCGGCAAGGGAACCCGGGGTCAGATTTTCTGGAGCCAAAAGTTTTTGTGAGGGCCAGCCCGTTGAGGGAGTTGGGGAGAAAAAAAGGGCATGAACACATAGTTTGTTGAGACGGGGGGGGTCGGGGCGTTCCATAGAGCAAAACTTAAAAGGGGCAGAAAAAAAACGTACAGCGAATAGCAAGCCCGGTTTAACAAGGTTTTTCCAAAGGGAGGCAGGGGAGGAGGTGGGATGGCAGTAAAAGGGGGGTGGGGCCGGGGGTTTGGGGAGATGCCCCTGCAGCAAAAAGCAAGAATGGGAAAAAAGACCGCAAAATGGTTCAGTGATGAATATGATGCGTTTGTGCAGAAATTTTGTGAGGGTGGAGGTTTGGGGTGGTTTTAAAAAAGGGAAAATAGGTGTGGGATGAGAAAAAGGTTTAGGGAAGGAGGAGGGAGCTTATGTGGGGTAAAATTGTTGAGGGGAAGATAGGGGGGGTAAGAAAGGAGGGAGATGGCTTTCAAGGGAGATGTAATAACAAGCATGGTAATTAAGGATAAAGCAAAGAAGTGCAGCCTTCCCTTTCAAAAAAGGGGAGAGTCCCTGCTTCCCCCCATGCTCACTTCTGGCTCATTTCTGGGATTAATTTTTTTGAGGGTTGCCAAATTTTTAAAAAAGCCCCTTAAAATTTGGGAGTAAATTTGGCCCCAGAAACCCCGGGCCACCCGACCAACACTCTGCAATTTTATACTCAACTATTCTTTATCTATTTTATCTATTTTGTCTATCCCAACCATATCTTAAACTATCTAAACCATTTTCATCTAAACTCATATCTTTTTATCAATCTCATATCTATCCCCATTAAAACTTCTATCTATCTATCTCATATCTATCTACCTATTGATCTATCTCTCAAATCTTTCTATTCCATATCTTTCTTTCTCATATCTATCTACCTCATGTCTATCTCCTATCTATCTATCTATCTATCTATCTCATAATCTATCTGTCTCATATCTATCTATCTATTTATCTATCTATCTCATATCTATCTATTGTATATCTATCTGTCTCATATCTATCTCATATCTATCTACACTCACCGGCCACTTTATTAGGTACACCAAGCTAGTAACGGGTTGGACCCCCTTTTGCCTTCAGAATTGCCTCAATTCTTCGTGGCATAGATTCCACAAGGTGTTTGCAACGATGCTCAATTGTACCAAGGGCCCAAAGAGTGCCAAGAAAATATTCCCCACACCATGACACCACCACCACCAGCCTGAACCGTTGATACAAGGCAGGATGGATCCATGCTTTCATGTTGTTGACGCCAAATTCTGACCCCTACCATCCGAATGTCGCAGCAGAAATCAGACTCATCAGACCAGGCAACGTTTTTCCAATCTTCTACTGTCCAATTTCGATGAGCTTGGGCAAATTGGAGCCTCAGTTTCCTGTTCTTAGCTGAAAGGAGTGGCACCCAGTGTGGTCTTCTGCTGCTGTAGCCCATCTGCCTCAAAGTTCGCCGTACTGTGCGTTCAGAGATGCTCTTCTGCCTACCTTGGTTGTAACCGGTGGCTATTTGAGTCACTGTTGCCTTTCTATCAGCTCGAACCAGTCCTGCCCATTCTCCTTTGACCTCTGGCATCAACAAGGCATTTCCGCCCACAGGACTGCCGCTCACTGGATGTTTTTTTCTTTTTCGGACCATTCTCAGTAAACCCTAGAGATGGTTGTGCGTGAAAATCCCAGGAGATCAGCAGTTTCTGAAATACTCAGACCAGACCTTCTGGCACCAACAACCATGCCACGTTCAAAGGCACTCAAATCACCTTTCTTCCCCATACTGATGCTCGGTTTGAACTGCAGGAGATTGTCTTGACCATGTCTACATGCCTAAATGCACTGAGTTGCCGCCATGTGATTGGCTGATTAGAAATTAAGTGTTAACGAGCAGTTGGACAGGTGTACCTAATAAAGTGGCCGGTGAGTGTATATATCTATTTATCTATCTCATATCTATCTATCTATCTATCTCATATCTATCTATTTATCTAAATCATATCTATCTCATATCTATCTATATCTCATATCTATCTATCTATCTATCTCTTATCTATCTATCTATCTATCTATCTATCTATCTATCTATCTCATATCTATCTATCTATTTATCTATCTATCTATCCTAAATATCTATGTATCCACCAGAAAGCATACCAGACCTAAAAACTGCTGTGGCTGCTGTTTCAGAGGCTCGGATAGAGCCACCCAAACGATTACGAGTGTTGTGCCTCTATATTAAGCCGCACAACACCACCAGGTGAGCACCTGACAATAAATATCTATATATATTTTTTTTGTGCTTGTCTAAATACATAGACATGCTTTCACAAGGAGCGAAACTCTCTTTTTCTTTTTCTTACTGACCTAAAAAACTGATACACCTCCAGACCAGGCACACAAAAGTCATATAACCCCCAGATGAGACCCTCTAAATTTATATAGACTTCAAATCAGACCCCCTAAACTAATGCAGATCGCAGAGCACTTAAACTAATAGAGAAATCATACCAGACAAAAGTGAATATATACTCCAGAGAAGACTTCCTGAAGTATTACAGACCTCAGAACAGACCACCTAAACTAATACAGAAATTATATCAGACCTGTAAACAGATTCATCCTCCACACCAGCTAAAGTAATAGAGACCCAAAGCCCTATAAGCTAATAAAGGCCCCAGACTAGAACTTCTAAATTAATATAGACCTCAGACCAGACCTCCTAACCTAATAAAGAAACTGTTAGGGGACCAAGTCCGCAAGTCTGCCCCTGACCGTACATGATCGCCGTTAACTTGTCAATAGTCCCTACCTAACTAAGGTGACCAAACAGACACAATATAGAATAGTCAGGAAGCAAGGGGTCACAGCTAAGAGAGCAACTAAGGTACAAAGACGGCAGGAAGAAAAAGGATATAAAAAAAAGGCGGGCCAAGGAGTAAGTAATCCAATGCAACAAGAATCACTAGCTCCAGCACTAAGACTATCACCAGCACAGGACAAGAGGAACTGTGGTCTTAAATAGGGATGTAAGATTCCGGCTCCAGGGGATGATTAGTCCTGCCCTCTGACATCCCGACCACACAGAACGTAGACAACCAGACCGGAGAGGTGAGTGGTGCAGGCAGCTGTCACTCACCACTCAGGCAGAACTATCTGCAGCCCTGCCCAAGGGCTAGCAGAGAACCAGACAGGTGTGGTGGAGCTGTCAATCACACCCAGTCAGAAGGGAATCAGACCGTGTTCAGACAGTGCCAAGACCTGCAGCATACAAGTACAATCATGGCTAACAGCATAGTCTCTGCCGTACCTTACGGACAGAGGGCTGCGCCGCGGCCTGAACAGGCATGGTCACAACACAAACCGTATCGGACATATAAACGAATAAAAAACCTGATACACTATAATAACACATCCTTCATACTAGACCTCTGAAACACACATAGACCCCAGCTCAGACCCCCTAATCTAATGCATACCCCAGACCCTTATAGTAATACAATATCATACCATCCCTCTCGACCCTAGACTAGACCTCCTAAAGTAATCTCACTACTGAGCAGGTTTTTTTTTAATATTATAACTCACATTCTGAAAAAAAAAGTAATATAAAAATGCCATAAAAATAGAGCCTAACATATCACAGGAAAGAGACAAAAAAATGTAGTGGAATAACAGAGTGCGAGAGGAAAAGTCAAATGAGCCTGGTCAGGAAGAGGAGGTGGGTGGGACGGCCCATGTAGGAACTAAGGGCCACATGTATGAAACTATTTAGGTCTAAAACTCACTGTTTTGCCCATAGTAACCTAAGGGCAAAAAAGTGAGTTTTAGTCCTAAACAGGTTCATACATGTGGCCCTAAGCCAATGTTTTTCAAGGCGTTAGGGTAAAGGAACTTCAGGTTTTTTGGGCACAGTCCAACTTCAGTGCGGTTTTCTATCCTCCCCACCAATGTACTACACTTCAGTTGCAACCACACATGTCTTAGGGCCACCGTGGGGCATGGGTTCTACAGCATGTTGGCCCTATCACTCCACAGGGCATGTCAACGGGTTGCAACATATTAAAACTGAAACTTTGGCTTAAGGGTACATAAATAGAGGACCCCAACTGTTATGCAGCTGTACAGTATCTACAGTGGGTCACTATCTGGTTTTGGAAGCCTGTGCCATCTTCTCCTACTCAGGATTTCTTCCTTCTATCTCTGGGCTCCCTCCCACTTCTGAGCTTTCTCCAAACTCCAGGGTTCCTCCCACCTCTGAGCTTCCTCCTCTGAGCTTCCTCCCACCTCTGAGCTTCCCTTTACCTCTGACCTCCCTCCCACCTCTGGGCATCCTCCCACCTCCAGGCTTCCCCCCACCTCCGAGCTTCCTACCACCTCCGAGCTTTCTCCCCCTGGCTAGCCTCCTCCCACCTCTGGGCTTCCTCTCAAATCTGAGCTTCCTCCCACCTCTGAGCTTCCTCCCATTTCTGAGCTTCCTACCATCTCTGACCTTATTCTCACCTCTGAGCTTCCTCCACCTCTGAGCTGTCTCCTACCTCTGAGCTTGATCCCCCATCCACCTTCCTCTCAACTTCCTCCCACCTCCAGGCTTCCTCCCACCTCCAGACTTCCTCCTACCTTTGAGCTTCATTCCACTGCCAGGCTTCTGCCTGCCTCTGACCTTCCACCCACCTCCAGGCTTCTTCCTACCTCTGAGCTTCTGCCCACCTTCAGGTTTTCTCCCATATCTGAACTTCCTCCCACCTCCAGGCTTCCTCTTACCTCCAAGCTTCATCCCACCTTCAGGCTTCCTCCCACCTCTTAACTTTCTCCTACCTCTGAATTTCCTCCCACCTCCAAGCTTACTCCTACCTCTGAGCTTCCTCCTAACTCTGAGCTTCCTCCTACCTCTGAACTTCCTCCCACCTCTGAATTTCCTTCCACCTCCGAGCTTCCTCCCACTCTCACTACTGAGATTCCTTCCAGCTCTGAGCTTCGTCCAACTTCCAGGCTTCCTCCTCCCTCTAAACTTCCTTCCACCTCTGAATTTCCTCCCACCTCCAAGCTTACTCCAACCTCCAGGTTTCCTCCCACCTCTGAATTTCCTCCCACCTTCAGGCTTCCTCCTACCTCTGAGCTTCTGCCCACCTTCAGGTTTCCGCTCACCTCTGAGCTTCCTCCCATTTCTGAGCTTCCTCCCATCTCTGAGCTTCCTCCCATCTCTGAGCTTATTCCCGCCTCTGAGCTTCCTCCCACCTCTGAGCTTTCTCCGACCTGTGAGCTTTTTCCCACATCCAGACTTCCACCTACCTCTCAGCTTTCTCCCACCTCTGAGCTTCCTCCTACCTCTGAACTTCCTGCTACCTCCCAGTTTCCTTCCACCTCCGAGCTTTTCTCCACCCCGAGCTTCCTCCCACTCTCACTACTGAGATTCCTTCCAGCTCTGAGCTTCATCCAACCTCTGAACTTCCTCCCACCTCTGAATTTCCTCCCACCTCCAAGCTTACTCCAACCTCCAGGTTTCCTCCCACCTCTGAATTTCCTCCCACCTCCAGGCTTCCTCCTACCTCTGAGCTTCTGCCCACCTTCAGGTTTCCTCTCACCTCTGAGCTTCCTCCCATTTCTGAGCCTTCCTCCCATTTCTGAGCTTCCTCCCATCTCTGAGCTTCCTCCCAACTCTGACGCTTATTCCCGCCTCTGAGCTTCCTCCAACCTGTGAGCTTTTTCCCACATCCAGACTTCCACCTCCAGAGTTCTTCGCACCTTTGAGTTTCATCCCACCTCCAGGCTTCTGCCTGCCTCTGAGCTTTCACCCATCCCCGGGTTCCCCCTCCCCGAGCTTCTCCCCACATCAGGTTTCCCCCCTATCTGATTTCCCTTTTCCACCCCCGGGTTTTCCCTTCCTCCAAGCCATCCCCCCTTCGGGCTTCCCCCCATCTGAACTTCCCCCCTCTAAATTTCCCTACCCCTCCAAGCTTTCACCCCCTGAGCTTCCTTCCACCTCCTTCCACCTCCGAGCTTTCTCCCACCTTCAGACTTCCTCCCACCCCTGAACTTCCTTCCACCTCCAAGCTTCCTCTCACTTCCAAGCTTCCTTCTACATCCGAACCTCCTCTTACCTATTACCTTCCTCCCACCTCCAAGCTTAATCCTACCTCCAAGCTTCCTTCCACCTCCGAGCTTTTTCCCACTTCTGAGCTTCCTCACACTCTCACCACTGGCATTCCTTCCACAAGTGAGCTTCCTCCCACCTTCAGGCTTCCACCCACTTCTGAACTTTCTCCCACCTCTGAAATTCCTCCCACCTCCAAGCTTCCTCCTGCCTCTGAGCTTCCTCCTACTTCTGAGCTTCCTCCTATCTCTGAACTTCCTCCCTTCTTTGAATTTCCTCCCACCTCCAAGCTTACTCCAACCAAAGGGTTTTTCCTCTCCTTTAAGCTTCTTTCGAGTTTCCTCCCGCCTGAGCTTCCCCCCCCTCCGAGTTCCTTTATTCCAGGCTTCCCCTTCTACTCCGAGCCTCCTTTTACCTATGACCTTCCTCCCCCCTCCAAGTTTAACCTACCCCGAGTTTCCCTTCCCCTCCTAGCTCCCCCCACTCTCACGCTGAGAATCCTTCTACCTCAGAGTTTCCCTCCAACCCGGCTTCCTCCTACCCCCGAGCTTCCTCCCCCTTCAAGCTTCCTCCACCTTAAAGCTTTTTTCCCCCCTTCGCTTCCTCCCCCCTTAACTTCCTCCCCCCTTTCAAGTTTCCCTCCAACCTCCGGGCCCCTCCCCTCCCTCTGGCTTTCTCCCACCTTCAAGCTTTCTCCCACCTCTGAGCTTCCTCCCACCCTGAGTTCCCTCCCACCCCCAGTTTTCCAACCTTTTTACTTTTTTCCCCCCACCCCGGGGTTCCCCCTCCCCACCTCCAATTTCCGGGCCCTTTTCTTCCCCCCGGTTTCCCCCCCCACCTTTTGAGTTCCCCCACCTGAGTTTCCCCACTCTGTTTTCCCCTCCCATCTCTGAGTTTGCTCCCATCTCTGAGCTTCCTCACACCTCTGAGCTTCCTCCCACCTCTGAGCATCATCCTACCTCTGGGCTTCCTCCCACCTCCAGACTTCCATATATCTCCCAGCTTCATCCCACCCCCAGGCTTCTGCCGCCCTCTGAGCTTCTGCTCACCTTCAGGTTTCCTCCCAACTAATTTTTTTTCCCCCCTTTCGGGTTTCCCCTACCTTGGCTTCTCCCCACCTTCAGGTTTCTTCCCTCTCATTTTCTCCCCCCACTGACTTCTCAAACCCTCTGAGCTTCCCCCCAACCCCAGATTCCCCTATCCCAGCTTCCCCACCTCCAGGTTTTTCCCCGGCCTCTGAGCTTCCTCCACCTCCATTTTCCTCCTATCTCGATTTTGCTCATTTTCGGTTTCCTCCCATATCTGACTTTCCTCCCCCCTTCAGGTTTCCCCCACCTTTTGGACATCTCCCACCTTCGGGTTTCCCTCACCTCGAGTTTCCCCTCCCACCTCTTTGCTTCCTTCTACCTCTGAACTTCCTCCCTTCTTTGAATTTCCTCCCACTTCCAAGCTTACTCCAACCTCCAAGCTCCTTCGAGCTTCCTCCCGCCTCTGAGCTTCCTCCCACTTCCGAGTTTCCCTTTCATTCCCCGGGTTTCCCCTTCTACATTCGAACCTCCTTTTACCTATAAAGGGCGTTCCGGGGCGGCAGACGGGCGCCCAGAATCGCCCTGACTTGCGGGCTGTTTTATAACTTTTGTTCAAGCCACACTGCGGGTGCAGGGGGAGGAGGGGGGATCGTTCCTGCCCTGACTCCCCCCCATGTACAGCGTCGCAGGGTCGCAGGGTTTTTCCCACCCCCCTGCGACGGGATCCCCTCAGCTGGCAGCTCTGCCCCCCAAGGAGCCCCGGGGAGCTGCGTGACAGTGTAAACAGCGGATGACGCACATGTTTAAACATCACACCCGAACCGGAAATGCGCGGCCCGAAGGAGTACTTTTTTTTTTTTTTTATAATTACTTAAGGGCCAAGGCTAAAAGGGGGGGTTCACGGCAAAACAAGCGGGGCATCCTGGCTACAAGGGGGGATCACTGGCTACAGGGGGCATCACTGCTAAAAGGGGGCTTACGGCTAAAGGGGGCATCACTGGAAAACAAGGGGGGGATCACGGCTACAGGGGCATCACTGGCTACAAGGGGGCACACTGGTACAAGGGGGGCATCACTCTAAAAAGGGGGCACAAGGTACAAGGGCTTTCCGGGGCAACAGGGGAATCATGCTAAAAGGGGAGCATCACTGCTAAAAAGGGCATCACGGGCTACGGGGGACATCACTGCGTTGAATAATACATTATTGTGAACAACCACTTCTGTATGTATTGAGGTGACCCTTTGTAAAGGGGATTTTGTCATTTTTGATAAAGTTAGGCGAAAAAAAAAAAAAAAAAGAGGAAAGCTCAGATCTTTTTTACAAAAAGGACGATAGATTCAAATGTTCTATGTGTGCTAAATTATACTTGTTCTCTTCAAGAATAAATTTCCCTTTTGCTTTCAATACTGGATAAAAAACTGGATAATCTGCTGAACAGGTTTGGGCCCAGTATCCAAAAAATTTACCAAGTATTCAGTACCCAGAACAACCGTAAAGTGTGAACATGAGAAATAAAAAAAGAAAAATGGCTGTATACAACCTGTGAAATTCCAGTGAAAGCCTGACAAACCAGAACTACCAATCCTGGAAATTCAAGGGTGAAGATTTTTTCTAATAAGAAAGGTACGGGAAATATACACAGACCCAACCATCCTCCATCAGGGGGAAAATGGATAGAAAAGGGATCAAAAGCAAGAGCACTATTCCTCACTATAAAGATACCAGATTAAAAACATATGCAAATGTAACACTGCAAAGGACATGTGGGAAGAGCACAAAAATTGATGAAAGAACAATCTCACATAAGCTTTTTTAAGGGGGGAAAAATGTACAGTCAAAGTTAAGAAGGGCCCGAAACAGGGGGTACACGAGACACCCCAGAAGTAGGGAGATCGCGTGGAATTGGAGAAACATAAAAGACTTCCCTGTTGCTCACTTTTACTCAGCGGGTTTCCAGAAAGCTATGAAACACGGTCACTGACAATGCACGGCCCGATATACTCACATTTGAGTATGTTAAAGGCAAGCTTTTTGGGGTAATACAAAGAAAAAAGAAGTACAAGCAGCAGTGAATGTCCACCCAGAATCTGCATTAAAGACTCAGGGTCATACAAAACCTAAGTCATAAAAGGAAACACTGAATGCTTGTATGCAGGAAAATGTCACTAAAGGCAAATTGGGAGAACTGGAAAGCAAAATGAATCAGTTTAAAAAAAAAGGGAACAATCAGAAAGCCAAATGCTATAAAGAAGAAAAGGACACTGTGTGGCGAATCAGCATTTTAAAACAAGTACAGGAAATCACAAGACTCATGGGGTAACTCCTGCCACAAGTCAAGAAAATAACAAAGTTTTTTTTCAAAACCCGGGCCAAAGCAAATCAAAAAATCTCTTACCAATGGTTTATATAACTTCAGAAGGAATAGGAGATGGCTACCTCCCCCGCCAATTCTCCAACAGAAACCAAAAGATCCAATAAGGAGTGCTCTATTTTCCAAGTCTTGAAACAAATTGACAGTGAAGAAACTCACAAGACAGGGAATGTATTTTTTTTTATGGGTGAAACCCCGCATCCAAAGAGGGGTCATACTTTTTGCAAAAGGAAAAATCAAAGATGGTTGTACCCGTTACAATACAGGGGGCTGTTTATACTGAAAACAAAAAAGAAATTTCATGGTGGCCAAAGTCTTGGGGTAGGGGCCCAGAAGCAATAAGAAAGAGTTTTAGGAAGACTTGAAACGGCGTTACAATTTACCCAAAGCAGTCAAAGATGAAGTGACTAGCTGCCTTAAAGGTAAAAGACAAGGAAAAAATTTCCCAAAAACCCCCCACTAAATCAGCACAGCCACTGGTTTTATCTAAGAGGTTTTGGGGCCAAAATCTCAAACCCTGAAAGAAAGATATTTTTTCACCTTTATTATGATTTCTCCAATTACAATGTAACTTTCTTTATAGCAAAGATAAGTTTCAGAGAAAATAGAAAGTACCTAGCGAAGTTCCAAAAAATTGGGGAAAAAACCAAAAACATTTCGTCTGACAAAGGAACTGAATACACAAGTGGAAGACACAAGCCAATTAAAAAAGAATGAAAAGGTTCCCTACCATACCTACCACCCAAAAAGAATGGGGGTTTGCAGAGAAAAAAACCGAACTCTTTGTGAAAGTGGAAAAAGTATTCTTTTTGAAGCCGAGTACCAACAAAATATTGGGGAAAGCAATAATGACTGCTTGCTTCTTCAAAACAATTACCAGGGGAAAATACAAAGAAAACTCCATATGAGCAATGGAACAAAAAAAGCCTGAATTAAAGCACTAAAATATTTGGAATAAAGCATTGTGATTTCTAAGAAAAGCGTACAAAATGGGAAGCTCATGCAAGGGAAAGGGGCCTGGTAGGCACAGGAAACCCAAAAAAAGGGTACAGAATCCTCACCCAAGGGACCAACAAGGGAAAAATCACAAAGTAGTAATAGATAAAACTCCACCCTCAAAAATTTTATGAAGTTACTCCATTAATTCCACTTAGAACAGGAAACAACCACAGTCACAAAACCCAAAAAAAACAAGGGAAAAAGGGCGCGAAGTGTGGGTCGACTCCAAGTTAATGAAGAGGAAACTGTAAAACCTGCTGAACCTTCAATCAGAGATCCAACAGTGCAACAAAGGTATTCCAGCTAAACGCCTGTCTTTCAGGGGAAGACACTTGTAGCAGAGCCCAGTCATGGGGAAAAGATGCAAAATATTACCGTCCCTGAAAAAAAAGAAATGGATTTAAACTGCGAGAAGAAAAAGGAATCCTTCAAAAGTTTTGACATGGGAAAAAACCAAGCTCCCAGGGAAAAAGCAATTGGATGAAAGTGGATTTTCAAAACCCAATATACTCTGGTGGTAAAATGCATAGATTCCAAGGCAAACTGTTGCAAAAAAGGGGACTTACAAAAAAAATGGAAAATTATGATGCTACAATTTTCTCCAGCGCTAAACAAAAACATTTAGAGTGTTTAAAGCGTAGCAGCGGTGCAAAGCATAAAAAAAAAAACAAATTTTTACATAAACAGCTTTTCTAAATGGTGACATTGAAGAAAGGGGATATACCCAACCCGAAGGGTTTTAAAAAAAAGGAGAAGAACCCTTGTGTTAAATGCAAAAAACTCTTTTTTGGCCCAAAACAATCGCAAAGCGTGGGGAAAACTAAGATGAATGACTTCGCTGAAAGAGGGATTTTTGAAGAAGTGATCCCTGTTTATACACAAATGTCGCAATAAGTGGAATTTTTTTCTTTGTATGTTATGATGTCATCATAGCTCATCAAGAAGAACTGAAATTACAAAAAGGGGAACCCAAATTTTGAACCAAAATTTGAAACAAAAAACCTTGGAAATTACACATTATCTGGGGTCCAGAACCAAAGAAAAAATGGAATTTCCCCTTTTCACCAGAAAGCTAAAATTGTCACAGTCCTCAACCCGTTTTTAATGAGAAGCCAAAAGGCACTTCAACACCAAAGGATCCCCCTTACCAAAAATGGAAGGAGAAATGACTTACCAACAAGAGGTTACAGAAAAGCAGTGGGGGGCCTTCTGTACATAGCCCAACTAACCCTCCTGATACACGCGACAATGGTATACTTTAAACCCTCAAAGAGACTGGAATGCAGTTTAAAAAAGTCCCCTTTAATATCGAACAAAATCAAGACTAAACAAAAAAAATTTTGAAAAGGTGATCTAAAGCTCACAGCACGTGGACCAGACTGGGCCGGAATTTAATGATCGAAAGCAAAAAAGCGTTTACTTTTTTAAAATTTGGGAGAAAATCCAATTTCTTGGCAACAGAAAACAGGGCAGTTTCGTTTTTCAACTACAGAGGCAAATACATTTTAGAGCTAGCCCGTCAAGAATGATTTGGTTGAACCAAAGTTTAAGACTTGGTAAAACCCAACTCAACCTTTAAGATTTATGAAGCAAACCAAGGATGTATTTTAAAATGCCACAGGGGAAAATCCAAAGCCAACCAAACCATTGAGGGAAGACTCACCACCCCAGATTTTTGGAAGTGGATCATTTACTTTTTCTATGCGAAACTGACAAGAAAGATAGCTGACCATGACAAAGCCCTTGCCAAAAACCAAGTTTTAAAATTTCAGGGAAAATGAGGGATGAAGGATAAAGTTTTTTGAGTGGGGTTTGGAAAATCTTTTTTACTGTGTGCAAAAACCACTTCTGTATGTATTGCATGTTTGAGCCTTTTCAAGGGATATTGTCATTTTTGATAAAGTTAGGCTGTTTAAAAAAAAAAAAAAACTGAGAGGAAAGAGCTCAATTATTTTTACTGCAGATGAAGAAGATCGAAGTTCTCAGTGTGCTGGGAAATTATACTTTTTCCTTCAAAAATAAATTTCCTTTTGCGTTCAACTACTGTAATAAAGGATAATCTGCTGTAACATTACAGGGGGCATCATGGCACAGGGGCATCACGGCTACAAGGGGAGCATCACAGGCTACAAGTGGGGCATCCGGGTACAAGGGGGGCACACTGGCTACGTGGGCTCCCTGGCTACAAGGGGGCATCACTGGGACAGTGGAACCCTGGGACAAGGGGGGATCACGGCTACGGGGGCAACATTGGCTATAAGGGGGGGGCACATTGGGGTACGGGGGGCATTCTGGCTACAGGGGGCATCTACTGGAACAGGGGACATTACTGTACAGAGGGGGATAAAAAAAAAATAGGTTGTGGGACAGCGATATTTAGACGGGTGGACGTATTAGTTAAAATCAGCACTTTATTGTATTTCCATAGTAAAAAGAATCCATTTAAGGCATGGTTGAAGGTAGAGCAGAAATGAAACACCTCGTAGTAGGTCTAACGCGTTTCGAGCATGGTGCGCCCTTAGTCGTAGCAAAATAACATATGAAATGACTGCTTATTTATATTATAAAATCCATAAAATCATTTGACTCACCTGTTGGCGTGTTCCCGGCGTTCAGTTCATACTTGCCGTGCAAAACCGGAAATGACGTATCGCTACAAAACCGGAAAAGAACAAAATCACGTGTAAAAAATAAGCGCATGCGTAGAGACCCGCGATGAACCCAAAGCTGGCACTGGCAAATGCCGGAGTAAGCGCTGTATGAAAAAATCACTACAAGTGGTTTGAGCGATACGCCGGGAAATAGGCTAAGGTGTTACAATAGCTTTATGCACATACATTACATTGTTAGATATAAGTAACAATACTAATAAACCAGAAAAGATGACTGTATGCATAGGAGAAACTTTTTTCTAAGATGAAACTAATAATGAAGCATGATTTCCCTTTTAAAGTTAAGTCAATCTGGGAACATGGTATTCAGGGAGAGAATCCAAAAGGCTTCACGGTCCCTCAATCTTTTTTCTAAATCACCTCCTCTTTTGTGTTTGAAGACTTTCTCAATGCCAAAGACTTGCAGCGTATTAACATTGCCATTGTGGCACTCAACAAAAGGGTCATCACTGGCTACAAGGGAGCATTACTGGCTACAAGGGGGCATCTACTGGCCACAGGAGCATCTACTGGCCACAGGGGCATCACCTTGCTACAGGGGGGCATCATTGGCTACAGGGGGCATCAACTGGCTACAGGGGGCTACTACCTGGCTATAGGGGGCTACTATGTGGCTACAGGGGGCATATTACATGGCTACTATATGAGGTTGCTATAGATGGGATTTGTATAGAGATGGAATTGGTAGAGAAGCGCTGATAAATTGAGGATCTTAAGATATTTGCTTTTTAAATTTTACAATGAAGAGTCGGTAATAGTCATCATGGCGTCTGGGACAGATGGAGAAGAAGAAGAAGAGATAGAGACCAACTCTTCAGAGACGTCTCCTGTAAGTCACTACATATAACTTACTGTAATCATTTATATGTCTGCAGAGCCTGTGTTCAGTGGGTATCCATCATTATATGGTCACTGTATGCCGGTAATATTGGTTGAAATATAATGGTTTGTATTCAGTAATGGTCAGTTTGTATTATTCAGTCACTATATGGTGGTGATATTTGGGTCAGGGTGGGGTGGAAATTATCCTGTCACCGGTGCTGGTGATATGTGGTCTTAGTGGTCTTGGACTCTGGTTGGTGAGCGGGGTGTTATTTGTAACTGTATGACAATTATTTATTTATTTTATATGGAGCAGATTGTGGTAAAGCTTTTTGTATGGTGATGTAATGTGGCGCCATATGATACGGGGGGTCGGGGAGAAATTTTTTCACCTCATCCTATGTGAAATGTAGCCTAGAAACGGCCCTGCCTATGACCTTTCTCCCACCTCCAAGCTTGATCCTACCTCCGAGCTTCCTCCCACTCTCACCGCTGAGAATCCTTCTACCTCAGCGCTTCCTCCAACCTCCAGGCTTCCTCCTACCTCCAGGCTTCCTCCTACCTCCAAGCTTCCTCCTACCTTAAAGCTTCCTCCAAATTCCAGGCTTCCTCCTACCTCCTAGCTTCCTCCCGCCTTCAAGTTTTCTCTCACCTTCAAGCTTTCTCCCACCTCTGAGCTTCCTCCTACCTATGAGCCTCCTCCCACCTCTGAGCTTCCTCCCACCTCCAGACTTCCACCTATCTCTCAGCTTCCTCCCACCTCCAGGCTTATGCTGGGCTCTGAGCATCCTCCCACCTCCAGGCTTCCTCCCATCTCTGAGTTTCTTCACATCTCTGAGCTTTCTCCCACCTCAAAGCTTCCTCCCACCTCTGAGCTTCCACCTACCTCTGAGTTTCCTCCCACCTCCAGATTTCCATATATCTCTCAGCTTCATCCCACCCCCAGGCTTCTGCTGGACTCTGAGCTTCTGCTCACCTTCCGGTTTCCTCCCACCTTCAGGCTTCCTCCTACCTCTGAGCTTCTGCCCACCTTCAGGTTTCCTCTCACCTCTGAACTTCCTCCCTTCTTTGAATTTCCTCCCACCTCCAAGCTTACTCCAACCTCCAGGCTTCCTCCTACCTCCAAGCTTCTTTCGAGCTTCCTCCCGCTTCTGAGCTTCCACCCACCTCCGAGCTTCATTTCACTTCCACCTTCCTTCTACATCCGAGCCTCCTCTTACCTATGACCTTCCTCCCACCTCCAAGCTTAATCCTACATCCGAGCTTCCCTCCACCTCCTTCCACCTCCGAGCTTTTTCCCACCTCCGAGCTTCCTCCCACTCTCACCGCTGAGAATCCTTCTACCTCAGAGCTTCCTCCAACCTCCAGGCTTCCTCTTACTTCCGAGCTTCCTCCCACCTTCAAGCTTTCTCCCAACTCCAAGCTTTCTCCCACCTCTGAGCTTCCTCCCACCTCCGAGCTTCCTCCCACCTCTGAGCTTCCTCCTACCTCTGAGCTTCCTCTCACCTCTGAGCTTCCTCCCACCTCAGGTCTTCCTCCCACCTCAGAGCTTCCTCCACCCGGCTTCCTCCCACCTCCAGGCTTCCACCTATCTCTCAGCTTCCTCCCACCTCCAGGCTTCTTCTGGCCTTTGAGCTTCCTCCCACCTACAGGCTTCCTCCTACTTCTGAGTTTCCTCCCTTCTCTGAGCTTCCTTTCACCTCTAAGCTTCCTCCTACCTCTGAGCTTCCTCCCACCTCCAGACTTCTATCTATCTCTCAGCTTCATCCCACCCCCAGGCTTCTGCCCCCTTTCTGAGCTTCTGCTCACCTTCAGGTTTCCTCTCATATCTGAGTTTCCTCCCACATTCATGCTTCCTCCTACCTCTGAGCTTCTGTCCATCTTCAGGTTTCCTCTCACCTCTTAGCTTCCTCCCACCTCTGAGCTTCCTCCTATCTCCGAGCTTCCTCCCACCTTCAAGCTTCCTCCCACCTTCAAGCTTCCTCCAACTTCCAGGCTTCCTCCTACCTCCGCCGAGCTGTTCCTCCACCTCATGCTTTCTTCACCTCTGAGCTTCTCCCGCCTGACGCTCTGGAGTTTCCGCTTTCCTCCCCATCTCTGAGCTTCGCTCTCGACCTCTAAGCTTCCTCCCACCTCTGAGCTACCTTCCTACCGTCTGCGCGTCCTCCCCACCGCCAGACGCTATCTCAGCGTTCTCCCTCCTCTGAGCTTCCTCCTAAACTGATCTGCCTCCGCCCCAGCTTTTGAATTTCCTCCTCCCACCGGTCCAAGCCTTAAACAACCAACCTCCAGACGGTCCTCCTACCTGCCAACTTCCTTCGTAAGCTTCCTCCCGTCCTCTTGATCTTCCTCCCCACTCCGAGCTTCTATCACTTCCAGGCTCCCTTCTACATCCGACCTCTCTTACCTATGACCTTCCGCCCACCTCCAAGCTTAATCCTACCCTTCCGAGCGTTCCGTCCACCCTCCCTGTAGTCACTAGATTAATTTACTGTATTCATTTATATGTCGGGCAGGGGAGCCAGTGTTCATTAATGGATCAGTTTGTATTATATCAGTCACTATATGGTGGTGATATATGTGGTCATGGTGTGGGTGGTATTATCTGGTCACCGTGGTGATATGGGGTCCTAGTGGTCTTGGGATCTGGTTTGGTGTAGCGGGGCATGTTATTTGGTAAAGGAATGACTATTATCTAGTAGTTTTAATCTGTAGCAATTATGGTAAAGCTTTTTTGTGTAGTTTGGGCTTTGGTTTATGGGATGTAAGTGGTGGCGCCATATGTTTACAGGGGAGGGGAGGGGTGAAATTCTTTCACATCACCCTGAGTGAATATGTATCCCCTGGAACGGCCCTGCCTATGACCTTCCGCCCACCTCCAAGCTTAATCGCTACCCTTCCCGAGCCTCCTGCCCACTCGCACCGCTGAGAATCCTTCTACCTCAGAGCTTCCTCCAACCTCCAGGCTTCCTCCTACCTTCAAGATTCCACCAACTTCCAGGCTTCCTCCTACCTACTAGCTTCCTCCCGCCTTCAAGTTTTTCCCACCTTCAAGCTTTTCCTTCTCTTCCTCTATCTCTCTCCACACCTCGAGGCTTTCCCCCCCCTCTGAGCTTCCCTCTACCTCTGAGCTTCCTCCTCCCAACCTCCAGACTTCCACCTATCTCTCACTTCCTCCTCCCTCCAGCTTCTGCTAGCCTCTGAGCATCCTCCCACCTCCAGGCTTCCTCCTACATCCAGGCTTCGCTCCTACTTCAAGGCTTCCTCAACTTCCAGGCTCCTCCTACGCGCCGTAGCTTCCTCGCCGCCTTCAAGTGTTTTCCCCGACCTTCAAGCTTACTCCCTCCGCTGAGTTTCCTCCCCATCTCGGGAGCTTCCTCCCACCCATCTGAGCTCCTCCTAGACCTCTAGCTTTCCGCTCTACCTCCAGACTATCCATCTATCGCTCAGCTTCAAAGCAAACCCCCAGGCTTCTGCCGGTCTCGGAGCATCTGCTCACCTTCAGGTTTCCCTTCCAAAGCTTAGTTTCCCTCCCACCTTAAGGAATTACTCCTACCTCAGAGCTTCGAGCTTCCGCGCCACCGTCAAGATTTCCTCTTCAACTCTGAGCTTCCTCCCACCTCTAAGCTTCCCCCTAGCTTCCAAGAGTCTCCCACCTTCAAGCTTCCTCCTACCTTCATAGCGTCCTCCAACCTCCAGGCTTCCTCCTACCTCCGATCTTCCTCCCTACCTTCAAAGCGTTTTCTTTCTGCCACCTCTGAGCTTTCCACCTCCTCCTCTAAGTTTCCTCCTACCTCTGACTTCCCTCCCCCACCGCCAGACTTCCACCAAGCTCTCAGCTTCCTCCCACCTCCAGCGCTTTGCTAGCCGTTGAGCTTCCATTCCCACCTCTTAGCTTCCTCCTACCGATCCGAGCGGTCCTCCCACCTCAACTTCCATCTATCTCTCACTTCCTGTTCTGCCCACCTCTGAGCTTCCTGCCTAAATCGGAACTTCCTCCTCTTCCTTTGAATTTCCGCCACCTACCAAGCTTACTCGCAACCTCCAGCTTCCTCCGACCAACAAGCTGCCTTCAAGCGTCCGCCTCCCCCTCTGAGTCTACCTCCCACCATCCAAGATATTCCTTATCACTTCCAGGCTTCCTTCTACATCCGAGCCCCACTGACCTATGACCTACCTCCCACATCCAAGCTTAATTTTACCTTCCGAGCTTCTTTCCCACCACGCCTTCCTGTAAGCACTAGATATAACGTTCTGTACATCATTTAAAATGTCTGCAGAGAGCCTGTGTTCACGGTATCCCATCCATATGTATGGTGCACTGTAATGGCCGATAAGTAATTGGTTAAATATAATGGTTTGTATTCAGTAATGGTCCAGTTTGAGTATTAGTCAGTCCACATAAGGTTGGTGATATGTGGTCATGGTGTGGTGTATTAATCCTGTCACGTGACGGTGATATGTGGTACTTAGTGGTCCTGGTGATTTCTGTTGTGTAGCCGGCATGCTATTGGTAATTGTATGACGACGATTGAGTAGTTTGTACATGTACAGATTGTGGTAAAGCGGTTTTTTGGATATTTTGCCTTTGGTTTAGGGGGATGTAATGTGGCGCCAGTTGTTTACGGGGGCTCGGGGCAATTTTTTTTCGCCTACCCTGAGTGAAATGTAGCCTAGGATGCGCCCCCTGCTATACCCCTTCGTCCGCCCCCCCTCCATGCGTAATCGGCCTCCGGAGCTTCCTCCCCACTCTCACCGCTGAGAATGATCTCTACCTCAGAACTCCTCCAACCCTTCCACTGGCCCACCTACCTACCAGCTTCCTCCTACACTCCGAACTCCGTCCCAAGCCTTAAGTTTCCTCTCAACTGCCCCAGGCTTTCGCCTACCCCGTCCTAGCTTCCTCCGCCCGACCTTCATGTTTTGCTTTCTCCCACCTCTCAGCTTCCTCCCAGCTCTTAGCTTCCTCCTACCTCTAGACTTCTCCCTATCTCTAAGCTTCCTCCCACCTTCAGGCTTCTGCTGGCCTTTGAGCTTTCTCCCACCTCCAGGCTTCCTCCTACCTCTGAGTTTCATCCCATCTCTGAGCTTCCTCCCACCTCTAAGCTTCCTCCCACCTCTGAGCTTCCTCATGCCTCTGAGCTTCCTCCCACCTCCAGACTTCCATCTATCTCTCAGCTTCATCCCACCCCCAGGCTTCTTTCAGCCTCTGAGCTTCTGCTCAGCTGCAGATTTCCTCCCATAACTCAGTTTACTCCCAACTTCACGCATTCTCCTACCTCTGAGATTCTGCCCACCTCTGAGCTTCCTCGCACCTCCATACTTCAATCAATCTCTCAGCTACATCCCACCTCCAGGCTTCTGCCGGCCTCGGAGCTTCTGCCCACCTTCAGGTTTCCTCCCATATCTGAGTTTCCTCCCACCTTCAGGCATTCTCCTACCTCTGAGCTTCCTCCCACCTCTGAGCTTCCTCCTACCTCCAAGATTCCTCCCACCCCTTCTCGTCTTCCTCCAACCTTCAAGCTTCCTCCAACCTCCAGGCTTCCTCCCACCTCTGAGCTTCCTCCCACCTTCAAGCGTGCTCACACCTCTGAGCATCCTCCCACCTCAAAGCTTCATCCTGCCTCTGAGCTTCCACCCACCTCCAGACTTCCACCTATCTCTCAGCTTCCTCCCACCTTCAGGCCTTTGCTGGCTTTTGAGCTTCCTCCACCTCTGAGCTTCCTACTACCTCTGAGATTCCTCCCACCTCCAGACTTCCATCTATCTATCAGCTTCATCCCACCTCTGAGCTTCCTCCTAAATCTGAACTTCCTCCCTTCTTTGAATTTCCTCCAACCTCCAAGCTTACTCCAACGGGTCCAGCTTCCTCTACCAGTCCAGCTTCCTTGCAGGCTTCCTCCCCCCCCCGGCCACTGATCTTCCTCCCGACCTCCGAATTCCTTTCACTAACTTTCCAGCTTCCTTCTACTGTCCGGAGCCTCCTCTTCCGATTCCTTCCTCCCACCTGCCAAGCTTAATCCTACCATCCGAGCTTCCTTCACCTCCGTCTCCTGTAATCTCTAATTTAACTTACTGTAATCATTGATATGTCTGCGAGCCGGGTGTTCACGGTATCCATCATTGGTTGGTCCCTGTGATGGCCCGGTAATATTGGTTGAATAATATAATGGATTGTATTCAGTAATGGTCAGTTTGTATTATTCAGTCACTATATGGTGGTGGATATGTGGTCCATGGTGTGGTGGTATTATCCGGTCAAACCGTTGTGCTTGTGATATGTGGTCTTATGTGTGCTTGGATTCCTGGTTGGTGTAGCGGGCAGAGGTTTATTTGGTAAAATTTATGACGATTATTTAGTAGTTTTTATATGTAGCAGATTGTGGTAAATCTTCTTGCGTATATTTTGGCTTTTGGTGTTAGGGTGATGTAATGTGGAGCCATATGTTACGGGGGGGTGACATTTTTTCACCTCAAACACGGAGTGGAATGTAGCCCCTAAAAAGCGAGCGCGGGCGCCGGCTATGACCTTCCTCCCTACCTCCAAGTTTAAATTCCTGCCCTCAGGAGCTTCCTCCCACGTCTCATCGCCGAAAATCCGTTCTAACCTCAGGAAGCTTCCTCCAACCCCAGCTTTTCCTCCTACCTCCAGCTTCCTCCTCCGTCCAGCTTCCCTCCCACCTTCAAGCTTCCCTCTACCACAACGCCAACTTCCCTCCTATCGTTGAGCTTCCTTCCCCCCTCCATCTTTCCACCTAGTCTCTCAGCTTACTTGCCCCACCTCCATGGCCTCTGCTGGCCGTTGAGCTTCCGTCCCACCCTCCAGGCGTTCCTTCCCACCTCTGAGTTTCAGTTCTCCCCATCCCTGACTTCCTCCCACCATCTAGCTCCTCCCCACCTCTGAGCTTCCTCCTACCTCTGAGCTTCCTCCCACCTCTAGACTTCCATCTATCTATCAGCTTGATCCCACCCCCAGGCTTGTTTTTACATCCTCTGGGACTGTCTGCTCACGCTTCAGTTTTCCCCTCCAATAGCATGAGTTTCCCACCTCCCACCTTCAGGCATCCTCCTACCTATGAGCTTCTTCCCAACCAGATTTCCTCTCACCTCTGAGCTTCCTCCCACCTCTGAGCTTCCTCATACCTCCAAGCTTCCTCCCACCTTCAAGCTTACATTAAGCTTCCTCCAACCTCCAGGCTTCCTCCTACCTCTGAGCTTCCTCCCACCTTCAAGCTTTCTCCCACCTCTGAGCTTCCTCCCACCTCTAAACTTCCTCCTACCCTCGAGGCGGTCCTCCCAACCTCCATACTTCCACCTATCTCTCAGCTTCCTCCCACCTCCTGGCTTCCTCCCACCTGCAGGCTTCTTCTGGCTTTGAGCTTCCTCTCACCTCCAGGCTTCCTCCTATCTCCTGGGGTTTCCCTCCCCAGCTCTGAGTTTTCCTCCGATCATCTAAAGCTTTCCTCCCCACCTTCTAAGCTATCCTCCAACCTTCTTAGCTTCATCCTACCTCTGAGCTTCCTCCCACCTCCAGACTTCCATCTATCTCTCAGCTTCATCCCACCCCCAGGCTTGTGCGGGACTCTGGAGCTTTCTGCCGCTCCTTCAAGTTTTCCCTCCCATATCAGAGCTATCTCCCACCTTAAGGCTTCCTCCTACCTCTGATCTTCTGCCCACCTTCAGGCTTCCTCTCACCTTTGAGCTTCCTTCTACCTCTTAACTTCCTCCCTTCTTTGAATATCCTCCCACCTCCAATCTTACTCCAACCTCCAGGCTTCCTCCTACCTCCAAGCTTCTTTTTCGAGCGTCCCACCACCGTCCTCTTGAGCTTCCACCCACCTCCGTGCTTCCTAACACATCAACCTTCCTTCTACATACAAGCCTCCTATTACCTATGACCTTCCTCCCACCTCCAAACTTAATCCTTCCTCCGAGCTTCCCTCCACCTCCTTCGACCTCTGAGATTTTTCCCACCTTCAAGCTTCCTCCCACTCTCACCGCTGAGAATTCTTCTGACTCAGAGCTTCCTCCAACTTCCAGACTTCTTCCTACCTCCTAGCTTCCTCCCACCTTCAAGCTTCCACCAACCTCCAGTCTTCCTCCTACCTACTAAGCTGCTTATCCCCCGCGCCTTCAAGTTTTTTCTTTCTCTCCAACCTTAAAGCTTTCCCTTCCCACCTCGAGCTTCCCCCCCCCTCCGGGGCTTCCTCCTACCCTGATTTTCCTCCCATCTCGAGTTTCCTCCCACCTCAATTTCCCCCCCTCTGATTTTCCTCCAACCCTGACTTCCTCCCCCCGACTTCCATCTATCTCCCCCACTTCCCCCCACCCCCGGGCTTTTTTCTGGCCTCGGGTTTCGCCACCTTTCATTTTCCCTTTTCCAACGGATTTCCTCCCACCTCGGGTTTCCCTCCTACCCTTTTCTTCTGCCCACCTTCAATTTCCTCTCACCGATTTTTCCCCCCACTCTACTTCCTCCCACCCAAGCTTCCCCCCTTCAAGCCCCTTTCAATCATCCTCCAACCTCCGGGTTTCCTCCTACCCTGACTTTTCCACCCCCCTTCAACTTTCTCCACCTCTGCTTCCCCCACTCAAAAACTTCCCCTACCTCTAGCGCCCTCCCCCCTCCAGATTCCACCTACCTCACTTCCCCCCCCTCCAGGCTTCCCCCACCCGGGGCTTCACGGGGCCTTTGAGCTTCCTCCCACCTCCAGACTTCCATCTATCTCTCAGCTTCATCCCACCCCCCAGGTTTTTTGCTGGACTCTGACTTCTCTCCCCTTTCGGGTTTTTCCCCCCCCTTATCTGAGCTTCCTCCCACCTTCAGGTGTCCTCTCACCTCTGCGCTTCCTCCCACCTTTGAGCTTCCTTCTACCTCTGAACTTCCTCCCTTCTTTGAATTTCCTCCCACCTCCAAGCTTACTCCAACCTCCAGGCTTCCTCCTACCTCCAAGCTTCTTTCGAGCTTCCTCCCGCTTCTACTTCCACCCACCCCGAGCTTCTTTTTTCACTTCCCCCTTCCTTCTCCCTCCAGCCCCCTTTTTTTACCTATGCCCCTTCCCCCACCCCCCAAGCTTAACCTACTCCGAGCTTCCCTCCACCCCTTTCCACCCCCGACTTTTCCCACCTCCGATTTTCCTCCCACTCTCACCGCAAACCTTTCCCCAGAGCTTCCTCCAACCTCCGGCTTCCTCTATTTCCGAGCTTCCCCCACCTTTCAAGCTTCCACCAACCCCGGGCTTCCCCCAACCTCCAACCCCTCCCACCCCGGGGCTTCTCGTCTTTGAGTTTTCTCCCACCTCCAGGCTTCCTCCACCCGATTTCCCCTCTCTGAGCTTCCTCCCACCTCAAGCTTCCTC
>JAODAL010037233.1:0-40670 GCA_025379985.1 Phyllomedusa bahiana | reverse complement strand
TTTAAAATGCATGGGAATTTTGAAGTCCTTCTATACTGCTACTGAAAGAAGAAGTTTATTCCTAATCATTAATCTCTATAACTGAAGTTCACACCTTCTCTGTGGTAACAAATTGAGGAAATTGAAGAAATATGTGTAGAACAGTTGTTGTTTTTTTCATTTCCTTAGTCTTTATGCCACATACTGTTGCTATATAAAATATTTAACTTTTTTGTGTTAATACTGTAACAATATTTAGTTACAGTAGATTTAAAGGGGTTATCCAGGGTCGACAATGCTATTTTCTTAGCTTGCAAATGTGATCTAATGAGACCTACTAAAAGAGTGTAATTTAAAGGGGTTTTACCACAAAGGTGTTTATCTTGCTTCAGCTTTCAGTGTGTTTAAAAGGGGGGCATGTATGATTTGTTTCAACTGCATATAATAGGACCCAGTAGACTTGACATCACCATGCCTTTCCCCACAGTGTGCTCACTCTAGCCAAACAAAGGTCTGTTTATGTAAACAGCTGTGAGTATCTTCTATGAAGTTTAGCGATTAGCACTTTTTTCTTTCAGCTGAGGGGTTCAAGGTTCATATCCCTGCAGGAACCAAACATGTTGATTTTTTATTTTTCTCAATTCACATACTTGATTTTAGTTTCTTTTTTCCTTTTATTTATTTGACTAATTATTGAGGAGTACAGAGGAAAGGAGTAGTTTGATCTGGGATTGAACGCTCACTCAGCAGTAAGTGTGTGTGATTACTAAACAGGGAAGAGACTGACAGTAAACCCCTGAGAGGAGAGGTGATGTCTGACCATGTGCGGCCAGGACTGAGGAGCTCTTCTCACTGGTCGTATCCGGAAACAGAAATGGTAGAGAATTTTTAATAATGATGAAGGGTGAAAATGTTTATTATTCAATTTGCAAACTTCCCACATAAATTTTACTTTGTGGTAAAACCCCTTTAAAAGCTGCAGCAGCTTTTGGCACTGATCATTAGAAAGAGTATTCCAGTTGAAAGTGAAAACAAATTCCCTACATTCTTTATAGTCTTTAACCTTAACATAATCTAGTGTGTAAATGCTCACACCCTTCAGTCAGTGCTTTACAGAGTCACCTTCGTAGGCAATTCTAGCCTTAAGTCTACCTCGTTTTACATGGAGACAACTTTTTTCATTCTATTTTGGAGAACTGCTCATTACTTGTGAAGATAAATGAAGTCTGTGAGTGAAGATACATCTGAGCTACATATTCTCACCTGGTTTCAAAGCTGGAATCTGTCAACTCAAGGAAAAAAAGGTAAAAATGCAAAGTTCAGTTAAAAACATAGAACAGTGGTTTGGGTTAGCTAGTTAGGGGATAACAGCAAAACAAATCTATGACTTCTACAATAGAGATGACAACTCAGCCTGCAAACTTGGTCTGCTCATAGATTCTTGCCATGGTACATGGAAAGCAATTAACTTATCTTGTGTAAAATATAATTTAAAGAGTGCTCTTTCTACCTGTATAATAAGATTCACTGTACAAGAGAAAGAGTAGGGTTTCCTTAAGAGTGAGTTTTTTAGTGGTTCCCCTGACAAACACTAGAAAAATGTATCACTTCGCAACAGACACAATGACTCTGAATCAATTGCCAGACTGAAACAGATCAGACATTTATGAATCAGGGAAGTTCCTGTTAGTCAGATGCCCACAGCTCTGATATGACATACATAAAATTCCTTTTTTTGCTAAATGCTGCAGTGATGTTATAAGTATTTTCTCGTAAGCTGCCACTTTCATGAAGCTATGATTTATGAACATACTTGCCAACCGCACCGGGTTGGGCAGGTCACTCCCGCTAATGGGGACAGTGTTCCCCCCGAGTGTGGGGGAGGGGTATGTGTATTACAGTGTGTGGGGGAAGGGTCTATGCAGTGGCTGAGTGTGTGCAGGGGAGGGGTGTGTGTATTTCAGTGAGCAGGGGAGGTGTGTATTTCAGTGTGCCTGTGAGGAATGTGCATGTTTGAGTGTGTGGAGGATGGGTGTGTGTATTTCAGTGTGTGTGGGAGGGGTGGGTGTATTTCAGTGTGCACGGGATGGGTGTGTGTTTGAGTTGGCGGGGGAGGGGTGTGTGTGTTTGAGTCTTCGGGGGAGGAGTGTGTGTATTTCAGTGTGTGTGCGAGGGGTGTATGTGTTTGAATGTGCAAGGGGGTAGAGTTGCCCACTTATCTTTTGCCCCTTGCTCCTGTCTTCCGCCCCCTGCGGTCTTTCTTTGGTGGCTGCAGGGGGCAGGAGATAGGCCCCAGGGACAGACTTTGGCGATTGTAGCCTATTCAGCATCCAGGAAAGCTGGGTGACACTCAATCCCCCAAAGATAGCACCAAGTATTCCTATCATGGAAAACTGGGTGTTACCTGGGGCCGATGGGTGTCACCCAGCTTTCCTGGATGCTGAGTAGGGTATCCAATCTATATGTATGGGTGTAATGTTTGTTTATTTACAGGTTCCCATTTGGACTACGTCGGATTCAGTGGACCTTGGATCTATTTTTTCAAATAAAATGGTTAAAGAGGGCAATTTGTGTGTGTTTTTTTCCATATAATTCCAGTGATAGTAGTGGAGGTGTCTGACATACGCCTCTTCATTACTATCACTCAGGCTTGGTGTCTGCCAGTGGTGTTTCTTGTTGCCCAAGGCTGGCACTAACCCTGTGTCACTATTACACCAGTACCCAATGTACCAGGGGTACTGGGAAGAGACGGTAACCGTCCGAAGCGGACCCGCTAATGTGAAAGTCCACTTCTGGAGCAGCTGTAGGCTGGTATTTTTAGAATGGAAAGGGACAAGTATTGATGGTTCTTCCCATTCTGATATTATCAGGCTGTCGCTGTCAGTTTTACCTTGGCAGGTTATGGAAAATGGGTGGGACCCCATGTTTTTTTTTTTCTGAAAACGTATTTATTTAATAAGAATCTGCACACGACCATCCACTTTAATTATTACAGAAGGTGCCCACTTTAGGATTCTCAATAAATAAATGATTTTTGGTAAAAAATAAGACGTTGGGTCCAGTCCATTTTCCATAACCAGCCAAGGTAAAACCGACAGCTGCGGCCTGTTACTATCAGAATGGGAAGGTCCATTAACACTGGTCCTTTTCCCCTCTAAAAACACCAGCCTGCAGCCGCACCAGAAGTGGACCATCACATTAAAGGGTCTACTGCTGACGGTTACCTGGTGCATTAGGTACTGGGGAAATAGTGACACGGGGTTAGTGTCAGCCTTGTGGTGCCAAAAAACAATGCTGGCTGACACCAAGCCCGAGTGCTAGTAATGGAGAGGTGCCTGTCAGATATCGCCATTACTAAAACTGGAATTAAATGGGAAACAAAAACACACAAATTGCACAAAAACTTATTTAAATAAACACTCCCCGGCATCAGCCCTCTTTCACCATTTTATTAAAGAAATCAATCCAACATTGGTCCAGCATAATCCAATGAGTCTGACATAGTCCAAAGGGGAAACCTGCATAGCTATAAGAACATGAAAACATGACAGTACCAGACTCCGTCAGGGCACCCCCTGAAGAGCAGTCCTGCGCCTGTTCTGCTTGGGGGTGAGGGTATGGAGTTCAAACTGCACAATATGATTCTGGGGGGTACAGAGCACAGCCGCAACACAATCTCCAGGGTAATGGTCCTGTACTCCTCTCTCCCACCATTGTGTTATGTATCCTAGTACAAACACAAAATACAACACCTCCATCACCCCATAACCTCTCCGTCTAATACCTCATGGTCCTCTCACCTCCACCTATCACTCCACATATCACCCCATAACCTTCCCACCTATTACCCCATAGTCCTCTCACCTCCACCTAGCACACCACCTATTACCCCATAACCTTCCCACCTGTTACCCCATAGACCTCTCACCTCCACCTATCACTCCACCTATCACCCCATAACCTTCCCAGCTATTACCCCATAGTCCTCTCACCTCCACCTATCACTCCACCTATCACCTCATAACCTTTCCACCTGTACCTATCACCCCATAATCTCCCCTCCTATCACCCCATGTGGAGTTTGAACAGAGGTGGCTACAAGTAGTGGAGTGCTGAGAAAAATAGAATTCTAAGATGTTTGTGTGGTAAATTTTGCAGGGACGAGTCGTGGTCTGAAGAAGTCATCATAGCGGTCTGGACAGGATGGAGAAGAAAAGGGAAAGATAACGATTCCATGCACAAGAGACAACTCTGGTGAGTCCCTACATGTTACTGCACTATAATTACTTAAACATCTGCAGAGCCAGTGTACACTGGTATATACCACTGTATAATCACTGTATGGTGGAAATATTAGTTGTAGTGTAATGGTTTAGGTGTAGGCACAGTTTGCCATTATCTCCCAGCTCTCCTGGATGCTGAATAGGCTATCCAACAGTCTAGAAAAGCTGAGTAACGCCAAAGACTGTCATTACTCGCGGAGCGTATTCGCCGCAAATAATTGACATGTCACTTATCTCCCCGCGTGTACAATACGATCATATTGTACGCCCGGGGAGAGAAGGCGCAATCCATAGTTCTCTATGAGTACTGTGGATTACCGTAATTTTGGCGCGCATCTCGCTAGTATTAGAGCGCAAATACGAAGCAAAATACATGCCGAAATTCCTCCATGTGAACATAGCCTTATAGTGAGGACAACAGACTCAGAGAGGTTCTGGCTCTTGGAATGCTGCATTAAAAACTTTGCTGTGTGGCCCAGACTTTTCTAGTTATGCCTCATTAAATGAATGACTAAAAAGGAATAATTTATTTGATATTTAAAAATGTTTTGCTATTAGGCCTGGTGCACAACTGCATCAAAGGTTTGGACAGAGGTTTGGTTAAATAACAGACACCAGTGGCTGCCAACAGACCTCATTGACTATATTAGGATCTGTCAGGTATCCATTGTGGTGGTTTTTATTTTATTTTAATGGCAAAGGTAGTGCTGCATGCTGCGCTATTGTATGTGTAATTTTTTTCTTTTTTTTGGGGGGGAGGGGTGCTCCGGACTTAACCTCTGAACCAAATGTGAATTAGGGCTTACATTAAAGTCTTTAGAGTACTGAGAAGGCAGAGCAATTCGACAAAAAGTCCAAAGTGTGTTGCGCATGGAGCTTGTATACGTGATGTTATCATGTTACATAGTTACATAGTTTGCAAGGCCTAAAAAAGATAGACGTCCATCTAGTTCAGCCTATTTTGCTAAAGTGTTGATCAAGAGGAATGCAAAAAAACCCATGAGGTAGAAGCCAATTGTCCTCATTTTAGGAAAAAAATTCCTTTCCGACTCCAATCTCGCAATCAGAATAAATTCCTGGATCACCGCTTCTTCTCCAGATTCCTAGTCACTATAACTTGTTATATTATTACGCTCCAGAAATGTATCCAGACTCTTTTTGAACTCTGTTATTGAATTCACCATGACAATTTCCCCTGGCAGAGAGTTCCACAGTCTCACTGCTTTTACAGTAAAGAATCCCTTTTTATTTTTACGTAGAAACTTTTTTCCTCAAGACGTAGAGGATACCCCCTTGTTCTGAATACAGTCCTGTGTATAAATAAATCTTGAGAAAGTTCTCTGTATTGACCTTTAATATATTTAAACATATTTATTACCATATATACTCAAGCATAAGCCGACCCGAATATAAGCCGAGGCACCTACTTTTGCCACAAAAATCTGGGAAAACTTATTGACTCAAGTATAAGCCTAGGGTTGAAAATGCAGCATTACTGGTATATTTAAAAAATAAAAATGTTTACCAATAAAATTACATAGGCAGTTTAATGTCCCCATAGGTATGTAGAGGCAGGTATATGTACCCCATAGGCAAGTTATAGGCATGTATATGCAGGTATATGTCCCCATTGGAAGATTATAGGCAGGTATATGTCCCCCATAGGTAGCTTATAGACAGGTATATAGCCCCATAGGCAGGTATATTTTCCCATAGACAGGTATATGTCCCCATTGGCAGATTATAGGCAGGTATATGTTTCCTCATAGGCAGGTTATAGGCAGGTATATGTTTTCCCCATAGGCAGGTATAGGCAGGTATATGTCCCCCATAGGCAGGTAATAGGCAGGTATATGGCCCCATAGGCAGGTAATAGGCAGGTATATGGCCTCATAGGCAGATAATAGGAAGTTATATGGCCCCATAGGCAGTTGAAAAAAAAAAATACAAGCACTTACCTCGCTCCCTCACTGCTCCGGCTCCCGGGCGCTCTGCTCCGTCTTCAGGCATAGGCAGGGTGATGTCATCAGGCCACGCACGCAGCGTGATGACACACGCTGCCTGTGTTGGAAACTCTGGACAGCCGTAACTCTGCGGCCGTCCGGGGTCCACTGAAGAGCAGGGAGCGCTCGCTGTCTGCTCTGCAGTGGTATCTTCTCCTGTATGCCCTCTGGAGAAGCCGCATACAGGTGAAGCGATCGCCGATAGCACCCGGGCCATTGCAGCGCCCAAACGCTGTCAGCTCACTCAGCATTCAGCTATATGCACTCGCCCGAACATCGACAGTGACTCGAGTATAAGCCGAGGAGGGATTTTTCAGCAAATTTTTTGTGCTGAACAACTCGGCTTATACTCGAGTATATATGATATGTCCCCCGAAGCCATCTTTTCTCTAAACTAAATAACCCTAATCTTGCTAATCTTTCTGGGTATTGCAGTCCACCCAGTCCTTTTATTCGTTTTTTTGCCGCCTTTGTACCTGTTCAAGCTCTACAATGTCTTTCCTGTGACCTGGTGTCTAAAACTGTACACAATATTCCATGTGTGGTCTAACCAGTGACTTGTATAATGGGAGTATAAAGTTCTCATCTTGTGCCTCTATGCCAATTTTAATACAACCCATGATCCTATTTGACTTGGCAGCTGCTGCCTGACACTGGCTGCTAGAGTTAAGTTTACTGTCCACCAGGATTCCCAAGTCCTATCTTGCATCTGTGTATCTTCTGAGTCTAAATAGATGCAAAATATTCTCAGTTTGTAATCATTTTAATCTATGTCTACCATAAAAGGGAAAAACATTCAGTGTTACGTATCATTCTGATTATTTGACAATAAGAGGAATTTCTAGTATTCCCCAAGAGAAGAAAAGTGAAGACATATTTGCAATAAAGAGAAAGACTAGTGCAGTATTAGGTAACTACAATAACATTCAGTGAAACCCCTAAAGTTTACTACCAGTATTGTAAAACATTTTGAAAAGTCAACTGTTCATGTGATGGTGTAAGTCAGATTTATGAAAATACTTCCTGTGTTTAGCTCAGAGATCTTTGAGATAAGGAGCTCTCCAAGTTAAAAATTTCAGTGTGGGGATATATGTAAAAAATAGAGATGGTGCTCTACATTGCGCCTCCAAGCAAAAAGGACTGGAAGCTAGGAGACCAGACCGAGATGTGCAAGTAACCAGCACAACTCTGGACAGTAGCTTGAACAATTTTAAACCAAATGCTTCTCCTTTTTAGACCTGTCATGCAGCAAATCTCAAACAGATGGCAGACTTCTTATTTAGTGCAAACTTTTTATTCCACGATAGTACATGCTTGACAAAGGGGGCGCGTCCTCTGAAACGTCGCTCCGAGGTCCAATCGCCAAGGGTTTGGCGTCTTGGGCTATCCTAAAAAAAGGAAAAATAGATGTACTTGAAGCTGCACGTAAAAATTTCTAAAATAAGTATAAACCACTTTCTTTTCTTTTATACTGATGGTTTTTACTTTTATGCCGTCTTTTGGGGCTATGTACATCGGGAATAAAAATTTGCACTAAAAGAATCTGCCATCTGTTTGAGATTTCCCTGTTAAATTGGAGCAGAGGGGGTGGTTCATAGGGGAGACTTTCAAAAAGTGGTAACAACAAAGTTGGTTATTTAATTTCTGTCATGCAGCAACCCAGTCAATATATTTGTAGAAATTGAGCAAAAAAAAACAAGGAATAGATTGGTTGTGCTGGCTAGATAACATAGAATTGAATCCTGTTGAATTCAGTGTGTTTAGGGCTATGTCTTTCGGTTTAAAAATTTCTTCCCAATATGTGTAGTTTTTAAAAAAGCTAAATTTTTTCTGGACCCCAAGGGGAATGTATGATGGGGCTTTACCCTTTTTTTTGGCGTATCCTGCGCTCCCCCCAATCCCGCTGTCGGCGGGGATCAGTTTTAAAGCGCAGGGGTTCGCCCTTTCAGGGCCCCCGCATAAAGGGGCAGGCAGTGGGCGCGGGGGGGTGCAGGGTTTGGGGCGGGACGCGGGGGCGCTCGAAACCTCCGGGGGCAGTCGATGGCGAGTGGCAAAGCGAGGCGCGTGCAGCGCCCGGCTGCTCCGACGGGCGACCTGGTTTTTTTTGGTCTAAACCTCCAGCAAAGCAAAAAGGAAGCGGGACAAAACATGCGAGGAAGCGATAAAAGATCGCTATAAAAATCTGGGCGCTCGCTCCGTGCAGCAGGAGTATGATTCCGAAAATATCCTTTAAAAAGAGGAAAAACGTGTCAGAAAAGTAAACGAAAAAATAAAAAATAAAAAAAAAAAATCATTTTCTAAACTCTAAAGGGCCAATATCAAGAATTAATATTGAAATTTTGCCGGAAATACAGTAATTCAATTCTGAAACCTATTTCTTTGGTCGCAAAAACCGGCCAAAAAATGGGGAGCGCAGTAAACCATTAAAACCCTTGGGGGAAGGATTGCCAAATCAGAATCAAAGGGGGACATTTCAAAAATACAGTAAAAATGCTGAAAAGAGCATTGGTTTAAAGCTCCGGGACTTGGCTAGCCAGCCAATCAGAATAGGAGCGACAGAGACCCTTTAAAAACCCTGTAAGAACTATTGACCAATCAAATAGGACGACAAAGCCCCCTTCAGTCATGGAGAAGTTTTAGCCCATTCAAAACACGGGGGAAAATTTCAAAATACATTTAAAAGACAGGAAAAGAGGAGCTAGCGGGGATTTTGGCTTCCCAGCCTCAGAGCGCGGGGGGGCCCCTCCCCATTTAGTCTTGGAGGAGGGGGTTAAAATTTCGGGCCCCTTGCCCGTGCGGCATGAAGTATTAATAAAAAAATTATTTTTATTAAGTGTAAAACATTATCAGAAAAAGACCCGAACCCTTTTTACAAATAAAGCAGTTAAAATCCCAAAACAATGGTTTGTCGCTGGCCCGGCGCTACTGGGAAATTGCAAAAAGGGAGAACCGGGGGAAAAAAACAGTAATTAAAATTGTTTAACTATTCTCATTGGTCGGCAAAAAACCCCAAATAAAAATGGGGAGCGACAAACCCCAATTATATCCTATGGAGAATTTTTGGCCCAATCAAAATCAAAGGGGGGGGGACGTTCAAAAACGAAAAAAAAGACAAAAAAGATGATTGGTGAGTAGGGGGGCTTGGCTATCCACCCAATCAGTGGCGAGCTACTTCTCCCATTATAGTCATGGAGAGATGGGCGCTCTGAAATCTCGGCCCTCAGGCCGTGCGGCATGAAGTATTAATAAAAAAATCAATTTTTTATTAAAATTTAAAAAATTAAAAAAAAATTTTTAAAAAAAAAAGCCCTTTTTCCATGGTCGGGGCAATAAAAACCAGAATTTTCTTGAAAAAGGGAAAAACCCCCCAAAAAAAACCCAAATGCCCCTTTATATCCTATGGAGAAAAATTGAAAATCATGTTAAAAGGGGGGACAGTTAAAAATACAGTAAAACAAAACGAGTGATTGGTGAAGCGGTAGGGGCTCGTCCAGCTTACCCCAATCAGGGCGGCTACTTTTATAGAGTTTATGGGAAAAGAAATTCTGAGCGCGCTCTTATTGGCTAAGTTAAAAGAGGCACCGTTATTTGGATCAAGGGGAGAGGAGCGACGCTCCTATGGGTTTTCTAATGCAATCTGAAATAAAACTGTACATGGCCCGAAATAAATTTATAACACTACAAAGTTGTCCCGATTTTATAAAACAAATGATAATATGGGGGGGTAGGAAAAAAAAAAATTTAAATCAAAAAATCATGTTTTTTCTTTATTTTCGTTGCCCCCATACTTTGATCTTGGCAAGGCTCTTTATCTGATTGTTTTACTTTTAATAAAAATTTATTTTTTTATTAATACTTCATGTGCACGGCGCTGAGCGCCGAGATTTCAGAGCCCCCTTTTCCATAGACTAAAATGGGAGAAGTCCTCTGCTCTGATTGGCTGGATAGCCAAGCCCCTGCAGCTCAGCCCAAACACCTCTTTTTTGTCTTTTTTTCTTTATTTTGAAATTTTTTCCCCCCGTGGGTTTGATTTGGGCAAAATTTTTCCAAGATAGAATGGGTCTCTGTCGCTAAATTCTGATTGGGTAGCTAGCCCAGCCCCCCCATCAGCCCAAACACTCTTTTAGCATTTTTAAGTATTTTGAAAAGTCCCCCCCGTGGATTCTGATTGGCTAAACTTCTCCCTAGGGTAGAATGGGTCCTGTCGCTCCTATTTTGATTGGCTGAGTAGCCAAGTCCCCGGTAGCTTAACCAATCCCCCTTTTTTTAATTTTTACTGTATTTGAACTATCCCCCCGTGGATTTGATTGGTCCCCAAATTCCCATAGGTTTTAATTTGGGTTTCCCGTCGTCCTTTCTGATTTACCCGGGTTTTGCCGACCAATAGAACTTTTGAATTTGAAAATTTTGTATTTCCCGGGAATTTCCAATATCCCAATTCTTTAATTAGGATATTTGGAAATATTTTGTTTTTGTATTTTTTTTTTTTTTAGGTTTCAGTCTTTTCCTGAGAATGTTGAAAAAGCCTTTTAAAGGCGATTTTTGATTCATATCCGCAGACATCTGGAATGTTTTCTCGTGTTCCAGCCTGTCTCGCATCAGAACTGTTTTTGGCGCAGTCCCGCCGGCCCTAATTCCCCCCCTGGCCCATGTCCCCACACTGTCCCCCCACACATGGTGAGGCCAGGGAACTTTTGCCCGCATGTCAGGCCCCCTCGGGGGGCGGCAATCTTAGGGGGCCCGCGCGGAGCGCCCCGGGCCCCCCCCACTGCGCCCACACCAAATGGGGGGCGCGGGGGACTTTTTCCCCCCCATGTTGACCGCAACTCCCGGCGCCGAATCATAGGCCGAGCGCCCCACTGCGGGCCCCAGTCCCACTGCGCCCAAAACACAGGGGAGGGCGGGGGACTTTACATGCTAATTGGGGGCCCCGGCCCCAAAATAAATCAGGGCGCCCCAAAACCCCCCGCCCAGCGAGATTCATACATGTCGCCCCAAATCTCTGTCCTCCCAAAACCAGGGAAAGAACAGACAGGGGTTTTAACCTTGTCCAGGGTTTAAAGGGCGATTACCATGGCGTTTGGTTTTCCGTCAGAATATCCTAAATAAATAGTACCCCAATGTATACCGTGGCGAAGCCATAGAGTACTAGAGGGCAGACATAGTTTTATTTGGACTTGTTTTCTTGTTTTTCCGAGGGGCTGTACACAGTTTCTATGTCAGATACAATATTATATTTTAATGCAATTTGTATCTGGCACAGAAAGAATGTTCGTTTGAGAAACATAGTCCAAATAACTCTGTTTGGGTTAATGTTCTCTATGGCTCTGCCACGGCACACGTTGCGGTACCACTTTTACATGGTATGAGACGGGACAAGGTTACAAAACCCCCTTTTTATTTTGACGGGTGAGCGTTACGTTGACTATCGTCTCGGGCGTAGTCTATCGGCAGTTATCAAGAAAAATTTTCCCATAGTCGATAATAGATTATCGCCGATACCCTTAAAGTCTATGGGGAGGGAAAAAACCTTCATTTTTACACCCAAACGGGGGGAGAAGCTGGAAAATTTAAATCCACAACAGTCAAATGGATACGTGCTAATCTTAGGCAAAAACCATTAGGTTTTAAAGCCACAAAAAAATCAAACACCCCACTATCCCTGTCTTTGTACCACAGCATGACCCTTAAACCTGCATGACCCACAAATTAAAAAGCGAAGGCAGTATGTTTGAACCTATTTTTTAATGGACATTAATATACCTGTCCGGGCCCCAAACCCCAACCGATGACCCCAGATTTAAAAAAATGCCGGAAAAAGGAGTCTTTGAACCCCATTTTAGTTTAATGGCATTGACTTACCTGTCCCGGGCCCCGCTGACCCAAAATGCATGACCCCAGATTTAAAAAAAGCGTTTTTTCCGGAAAAAAATCCCTTTTGAACAAAACCCTTTTTTAAAAAATTTGGGAAAAAACTTTTAAAAATTTTTTTAAAATGGTTAAAACGTCCCGTACCGCAGTATGACCCTTAACCTGTCTGACCCCAGATTAAAAAATGCTTGGAAAAGGGGTCTTTTAACCACCCTTTTTGTTGAACTGGACATTTACTATACTGTCCCGTGGCGTATGACCCTTAAAACCCGTCTGACCACAGATTTTAAAATGCCGGGAAAAAAAGGAGTCTTTGAACCACCATTTTAGTTGAACTGGACAGACAACCGTCCCGTGCCGCAGTATGACCCTTAAACCGTCTGACCCACAGTTAAAAAATGCCGGAAAAAAAATCTTTGAACCACCCCTTTTAGTTGAACTGGACATTGACTATACCCCGTCCTGGGCAACAGCAGAGCCCCAAAACCCCGGGCCCCCCGATTTTAAAAAATGCCCGGGAAAGGGGTCTTTTAAAAACCATTTTGTGAACGGACATTGACTATCCTTCCCTGGGCCACGTATGACCATTAAACCTGTCTGACCCACAATTAAAAAGTGCCGGGAAAAGGAGTCTTTGAACCCCCATTTTATTAACTGGACATTGGGGTAGACCCGTCCTGGGTAACCTAAATTGTTTAATCTTGTGTTTTCCCTTGTAAATTAGAGGAATTTTGATCGCTATTTTGTACATGTCAGTTTTTTAGTATTTAAAAATTCTAGAAAACAATTTTTAAAAAAGGGTGGGAAACCACCCCATTTGTTTTTTTTTTTTTTTATTGTATTAAAAGGGTTGTCTCATAAGGGATTGCAGCTATTTTAAAACTTTCAAAACAAATAATTTTTCAATATTTTCCTTTAAAATGTCCTACCTTTCCCGTTTTTGACAGACCATTCCCCCTTTAGCCACTTTTTACAATTGAGAAGAACAAAGTCTGTTAAAAAACCCCATTTTTTTGAATAGGACCGTGTATAGTGCATTTCACATAAAATGCCCCAAAAATTCAATACATGACCCCTTTAGCCAATTTTTGCAATGTGAAAACAATGTTTGTTTGAAAACCCCATTTTTTCAATAGGGACCGTTTTTATGCTGCATTTCACAGCAAAATGCCCCCAAAATTAAAAAAACCTTGAGCCACTTTTGACAAATTGTAAAACAAAGTCTGTTTTGAAAAAAATTTTTAGAATAGGAAACCCATGTATTTTCTGATTTTAAAGGCAGACCCCAAAAAAAAAATTTTAAAAATGATTCTAGCCATGTTAAAAATTTGAGGGAGAAATGCAACTTAGAAGCCACATTTCTGTTCAAAGGACCATGTTATAGCTGTATCTCACAGCACCATGACCCCCAAAAAATTATAAAAAAGACTTCTCAGCCCCTATTAAAAAATTTTAGGGAAAATGCAACTTGAAGCCACATTTTTGTTCCAAAGGACCATAATTTAAGCTGTATTCAAGCAACATGACCTCAAAACCATTGACAATGCAAAAATTAAAGATAAATGAGTAAAGGAAAACGTTTTGTCAGAAAACCCTTGGGGTCTTTTACAGTCTCCACACTGCAAAAAACCAGCAAAATGACTTTTTTGGAAAGGAGAATAAAAATTGCAAAGAAATGATCTTTTTCAAAACATTTTTCAAGAGAACCATTTCTGTTTGAAGAGGAATGTGAAGAAACCCGGGCAACTAAATCCTGGAAATTGGGGGCCACAACATCATCAAGATCATGCCTGATTCATCTTGATGAATTTCAAAGTAACATTATCTGGGAAAGCCGGATCGTTTGTCGTAATGACTCCTCCATTTGGCTAAAAGGTCCGCTCAATATGACGCGGCTCGGGCGACAACACCTCTATGGAAAGGGCGACGAGCTGGGGCCATTCATCCTTTTTGGATCCCCAGAAGTCTTTTGGGTCCGGAACACACCAAAACCAGGGTGTTGAACGCAAATTTTTGCACCAAAATTTCGGGTCTTTTTTTTGTTTTATGTGTCCCTGCAAAAATGTTTTTGGTGGGTGGTAAAAAAGATTCCAAGGGTCACCCATTAGGCTTCTTCCCATTCCTGCTCTGCCGCACGGCTACTTGGACTCTACCCCCCTTCCACGTCCTGATTTTTGTTCCCCCGGACTTTTTAAAGAACGGATGCAGAAAACAAAATTCTCCAGTTGATAAAATCACAAGTTTTCCTTTTCCTGCATTTTACTCTCTATTTGGGGGTGGAAGGAAATCTGATTTTTTTTTTTACTGGGGACCCCAGGGGGGTGGCCACCCAGTAACTTTTTTTTCCCTTTTTTTGGGCCTTAAATGCAGGATCATGTTGGAGGAAATGGAGATCCAAGCCTCATATGAGAAAGGGCCCCTTGTTTTCCCCCAACCCTCTGGGTCGAGGGCACAGCAAACTGATCTTCCTCATTTTCCTCCTCCACCTCAAATTCGCCCCAAACCCTCTTTCCAAGGGGGGGAAGTGGGTAACGTCGGTGTCTGGGAATACCCCTCCTCCTCCCCCCTTCCTCGGCCAAGTTTAAACACACCCCTACTTGCCTCAGATGTCACCCTGAAGCGGGGCGCCGCCTTGCACAGCTCTGGACCCCGAACCACCCCTAATAGCCCGATAAAATTGTGAAACTGCGGGCCTTGGGATTCCGGAGGAAAGGCTCCAGTCCCATCTTTTCCCGTCTCCTCTCCATCCTGGGGGGCCCCCTGAGTTTCAGAGTGTCCAACAATTTTCCAGAACTAAGATCACCACAATGCTCATGCTGACACTCATTTCCCACTGACCTTTTTTTGGTGGCTTCTTCAAAACTGGCAAGGAGGTCAGAGCTCTTTCACCTGCCCCATCCTGGCTAAACCCCCGAGGTCCGCACCGCTGCTTGTCGGCCATGTGTCACTACACTGCGTAATGGAATGCGCTGCGCCAAATCGCGGGAGCATGGGGGTGGAATTTCCCGTATTGCCACCCCAAAAATAGACGTTGACGGGAGGCCGAGCGACCTGAAAACGCACCCCCGGGCGGGACGAAGCGGGTGCGAACCGGAAGGGGAAAACTCAGCCCCGTGAACCTTTCCCTCAGCAGGCATCCAGCCCCGGCACGTTTAGAAATTTCTGGACGAAAAGGGGTTCTGAATGTGCCGGCAAGGTTTCTCCCACCTACCGATTTTAAAGGGCGGCCACAATTTCGACCATTATCGCACACCACCTCCCTCACAATTTTTGTCCCCCCGCCACGCTGGGCTCTTTGCGAAAACCATCCACCACCTGACCTGTGTGGGGAGGGTCCCCAAAGACAGATTAATTTCACAGGCCGGGTTTTTTCTCTGGGCCCTGATTCCCCCCCAGAGGCCCCTTGGGGGGAAAAGAACCCTCACCACCCTGGGGGAAAGCGTGCGCCACCAACCAAAGGGCCCACCCCAAACATCCCCCACTCACCCAGTGAGCTTCACAGAATATAGCGGCCTTGGCCGTGCTTACTAGTCCATTTCGGGGGGTCAGAGGGACTTTTCCAGAAAAGATGCAGACAACACGCTTAAAAATTTAGATGCAAGGGGCGGGTCAGGGCAGGGACGGCTTTTCTGGAAAGAAAGCTGGGCATCTGTATTGGGGGGCAGGAAAGGGCCAAGACGTGGCGGAACCTATCTTTCCCCACCAGACGAAAGGGAAAAACATTTCCAAGGCCAAAACCCTGGCTGCCAACATTCGGTTTTTGGCTTTGGGATGGTTTTGGGTTAAATGTTTCTTCCCCCCAAACCTGAAGCGAAGGCTGGCTGCTAACTGCCCTGTAGGGCGTGCAGGTCGTAAAACTGGCAAAGGAAAAGGGAGGATGGTCTCGGGTGGTGCTGGTGGTTTACTGGGGCGACGGTGGGGGCAAAGCGGGGGCTGATCCCTGATCATCCCTTCAGAGACTTTGGGCACTAGAACGTTTGGGTGGTGGCGGAGAAGGAGGATGAAAACAGGGGTTACAGGGGTTTGGGAAAACCCGGGCATCTGTGGCCTTTTGGGGCCCAAAGTTTTTCCCTCCATTTCAACTCATCATTCGCTCATGTGACTAGATGTTGGTGGGGGAAAACACCAAAATTTTCTTGCCTCTACTTTGCTTTAGGGCAAAGGGCATAGACATCGCGGGGTAATCAGGGCTTGCTCAAAAAAGCCCGGCTTGAGAGGTCCTGGCCCTTTTTACGGCGATAAGCAGGACGGGGTTTCCACTACCTGGCGGCGGAATCATACCCACGGACTTCTGCGACCGCCCTCTCCCTTTTTGAGGGGGCCCCATACTGCACTCCCCATCATCTTCCCCCTCGTCCAGTGATGAACCTCGCCCCCAAATTCTGCTGAAAAGACCACTTGGATCCCAATGTCGTCATCATCATCATAAACACGGTGATTTGGGTCATCCTGAATTCTGCATCCAGGACTGGGGGCTACAAGCAAGGGGGACTGAAAGGGGCGTTGCCGACCGCCCGAATTTTTGCCTTTTGACCGGGGCTTTTTTCTCTCCTCGATGGCTCAGTAACGGGGCGTCAAGCAAAAAAATCATCCTCTTTGGCCTTTTGATTTTTTAACACCTTCTGACCCCAACCGTTTTTTGTCATAAAAGGGGTTTTTCAGAAAATGGATTATCCCATGGGGGGTACACGATTGACTTTTGGGGCTGCCCCCCTTCTGTTGACGGATGCTGAGATGCTGATCACGACTTTTTGGGGCCCGTGACGGGGAGGCGAGGAGTAAGACGCTGGTGAGTTGCATTAACCACTGAAAAACAGTTTGGGCGACGCTGTTCTTACTGAATTCACAGGGCCCGACCCACGAGACGGGCCTGAGGTCCTGAAACCCCGACGACCCACGGGCTTGCGTGTTTCGCCAGCAGGGGACACCTTCTCTCGTCCCTCTCCCTCCTACACCCCTTTTTGCTCGCTTACCCCCTGCATTCGCCCATGTTCAGAAAGAAAAAAAAATTAAGAAAAAAGGAAAGTTTTTGACAGTTCCTTTTAAAAGAGGGTAAATCACTGCTATTCTTAAATCCCCTAATTTTTCCTACAGCCACTGGGTTTAAAACGAAATGTTTCTTCGAAACTTTTAAAATGGGGTCTGTGGAAAAACCCTTAAGACAAAATAAACAGTGTTCCTCCTTCACCCCGGGGATTTACAAATGCCCAGTGGGACTAAATTGATATTTCAAAAAAATATCATACAATCGCTATCTGCGCAAACGGGAAATTCAACGAGCGCAATAAAGCTAGAAGTTACACGGATGAGAAATTGTTTTTTTGCAGCAATGAAAAAAAGGAACTTGCTAAAAAATTTTTTTCTATCAGAATTGCGTACAAACGTGGCTATTTGAAAAACTAGGGCCACACAAGGGCAATACAGCTATTTAAAAACTTTCATAAAAAAGGTATTTTTGCACCATAAATACACCCCGGTGACTACAAAATTGCTGTATTCAAATTTAACAATATGAACCCCAAACTGGCCTCCGCCAAAGTAAAAAAAAAAAAAATATGAAAGTATACGGGTAATAAAAGGTTTTTTTGCACCATCAAATATACCTGCGGGACTAAAAAAAATTGCTGTATTCAAATTTAACAATATGAACCAAGCTGGCCTCGCCAAAATAAAAAAAAACCTATCTGAAATTTTTAGGATAATAAAAGGTATTTTTTGCACCTATCAAAACACCTCGGTGACTTAAAATTGCTTATTTAAAATTTTAAAAATATTTGAACCAAGTGGCCTGCGAAAAAATGAAAAAAAAAAACCTATCTAAATGTATACGGATAATAAAAGTGGATTTTCACCTATCAAATAACTGGGTGACACAAAATTGCTTATTCAAATTTTTGTGAGGGTGCACAACATAAAAGTGGGTGACGCAGCAGCAGATAGGTCAGAGAGTGGCACAATGCATTCTAGGGGGCAAAACATATAGGCCACAGAGTGGCACAATGACAGAGAGTGGAGGTGACGGGACACAGCATGAGGGCAACAGTGGCACAATGACACAGTGTGGAGGGGACGGGACAGCCACAGCAGCAGATGAGGGCAGGCAGTGGCCAAAAGACTTTCTGGAGGTGGCAAAAACAGGTAGGGACAGGTGGCCAATGAAGAGATGGTTTTGACGGAGCACATGAGGTCAAGAGTGGGACAATGACACATGTGGAGGGCACGGGAGCAGCCACAGCAGCAGCAGAGGGCAAACATGGGACAATGACTTTTGGGGGTCACGGAGAGGGCCCCAGACACATGATCGGAGTGGGAAAACATTTGGGGTGGCAAAAAGGGAGTAGGCCCAATAGTGGCACAATTCACAGGTTTGAGGCACGGCGCAGCCACAGCAGCAGATTTAGGTCAACAAAGGGACAATGCCTTCTGGGGGGTGAAAAACAATACCACAGAGTGGCACAAGACCAAAGGTGGAGGCACGGGAGCAGCCCCCAAGTAGCAGCACATGACAAGGTGGACAATGACATCGGGGTGGCAAACCCAATCCCTGGTAAAGATGGTTGGGGCAGATGGGAAAATGGCAGCAGTGTGGGCCAGGCAGGCCACAAATAGGGGGGAGGCAGGAGTTTTTAACCCGCCCTTTTTCAAAAGGGAGTGCCATGGCTGAGAGTTGACCCAAGGCAGGGTGGGGTCCGGCCTTTGGGCCTGATTTCTTGAAAAGGATGCCACATTTTCCCATGGGGAAAAAGGGGTTCCCGAGGTAAGATGGCCCCTGGCCCCCTGGGAACACCGCCGAACCCAATAGGCCGGCAGGACATCTTCTATGCAAAAAGGGGGCCCCAAAAATTTTGGCTGCCCAGATTCCAAAAGGAACAACAGGGGGCAGAGTCCCAAATGGCCAGACCTTTTGGAGGGGCAAAAATTCCGCCCGCGTGTGGGACTGCCCCCTTTCACTAAAGGCGGGGGAAGGGAAAGGATAAGGGGACCCAGCAGGGCCTGTGGAGCGTACTGCTTACCCCCCCCCCCCACCTTCCCCCAGCAGCCGGGCAGAGTAAATGGCCTGACGAAACCCCCCGGCAACCTGTAAAAAGAGGGACATGGCCCCACATAGGCAGCGGCCAACGACTAGGAGGATTTCCCATAAATTTTGAGGGGCCCCCCAAGCAGCGGGGAAAAAGGTCCCATTTTTGGACCGGTGGAGGGGCCAAAAAAGGGTGGAAGGGAAAGCATTCTGGATGGGAAAATATTTGGCCACAACCAGACAAATGAGAGCCCCAAAGGATGAGGTCCCCCCCATTTCCCCCAATGCCCCCTGTTTTAAACACGCCCGCCCCACCCACTATTTCCCGCGTGGCCTCCTTTCCTTGGGGAAAAAAACCACCATTTCACCAAAAAATGTTTGCCCCAGCCCCTTTTTCCCCAAATCCCCCCCAATCAATGTGGGGGAGGCGCCAAGCACCATTTTCCCCGCCCTACAGATTTTCGCCGCCAGGACATGAAGCAGTGGAATGACATTTCCCGATTTGGGGAAAAAATAACCCCGCCCCCCAAAAGTCAAAAACGGCAGGCCCCCGCCCTTGCGCATGGCAAACATCAAAATTAAAAAAGGAGACCCTTCCCCTGGACATGAAAAAATGTTAAAGGCCCCGCATAACAGCCGGTCCCAAATGGCACTGGGTTCAAGGGGGGGGAAACATCCCTAAAGAGTGTATGGGGGAGCCGCAAGTGCAATCGGGAGGGGGTTTTTGGCTTTGAGGAATGGGAAAACACACATTTGGCCATTTTAGTCTTCTAAGAGGGGGGAATCGGAACCTTTCACAAAAGGTTTGAACCGTCCCATTTCCCATGGCCCCCCCCTCCTTTGGGGTGCAGCTGGACACCTGTTACCCCCCCTTGCCGCACCCTGGTTCCCCATTTTTAGTTGCCGGCCACACATCATTTTTGCTGCATACGCGGAATTCCCCCCCGGTGCCGTTTCGCCGAGGGAAGCCGGTTTTAAAATTTGCAACCCCCCGGGTGGGTGCCCCCCAAAAATTGGGGTTTTAAGGAGCTACGTGGGGGCTTGGGGGTAATTTGGTGGTGGAGGAGAAAGGAGGGGGGACTTGGGGCAGGACCCCCCATTCAAAAGGGGAGAAAAGCGCGCTCCGCCAATTATTTTTTCCCGCAGGAAGCAAATTCCCCCAGTGGGGCCGAAAGGCATTCTGCCCTGACCTAGTTAACCCAACAAAACCCGTGCCTGCACTGGAAAAAACCGTAACCCCAAGGACTGCCCAACTTCTGTTTTTCCCTATTTTAAATGCTGGTCTGCCTTTTGAAAAGAAATTTCCTTAACCCCCTCTTTGCTCCACGCCTTTTCTTTTCAGGTCCCCCCTTTTAAAGGGCGCAAAAATTGCGCACTTTCCCGCCTCCCTTAGATTTTTGGGACGCAACTTTGCTTTTCAATACTTGCGAACACCTGGCCCTGATTTCAACATGAGCATCTGGACCGGAATCAAAGAAAAAAGCCCCCCCTTCTGAATGGGGGAGCCTTACTTGCTGCCAAATGCAGCGTCCATGGGGCCGCTCGTGTGTTTTTGGGGGGCGCCCACCCATCTGTGCCCTTTTTTCCCCGGCCACCGGATTGAACCTGATGTGGAAAAAACCCGGGCCTTCCAACGTTCCTCCCTTGCCAAAACCTTCCCTTTCTGCCCACAAATTTACAAAACCCATTTCCTCCCCGGGGTCCTTGGGAAAGAAAGCCACACCCCGATTCTGTTTTACCGAAGCCCCCCCTGGTGACCCCGTGCCCGCGCCTGCTGGGCCCCCCTTGCCCTACTTTCGGGCACGAAGCGGGTTGGGGGGTAGGGGGAAATCACATTGGCTCCCCCTTGACCCCCCAAAAAAACCCCTTCTATGGGGGTCCTGTGCGAAGCACCCCCCCCTGACATGAAAGGGGCCCCTTATTCACCCCTCCCGGCGCGGCACTTCCACGTTTGGCTGGCCCCCTCTGTCCCCAAAATAGTGTTTGACGTTTTTGAAATTTAAATCGGCAAGGTTTTATGGTGACGAAATTTTTGCTGCGAAATTAAGGAAAATCTTCAACCATTAAAACGGGCCCGGCCTTCCCCCTTAAAATTTTGGCGGCCACAAACCGTTCGAAAGAGCAGGGTTTGATGTTTGGACGATGATGGGTTTTTAATGGTTTGGGTTTTGGGGGTGGAAAAATCACATGACCTCTTTTAAATGAACACTTTCCCTGTTCACCCTCAGGCTCCAGCGTCTCATAGGAGTAGGACGTCACTCTGCCTGTGGCCAAAACAGCTCAGCGAAAATTATTCATTTCTGCACAGAGAAACCTCTACTTTACGTGATCCTTACAAATTTTGTTAGATTAAAATTGGAAGATTTTATGTTTAGCAGAGAAATTTTAAAAGGGGCATTACCACTGTAAAGTCAGGGGGAGCAAAGGGGGGGGGGGGGGGCCCCAGGTGAACACAGACAACTCATAAAGAACACTGGATAAATTTTACCAAATTTGTGTAGACATTGCACGCAATATCTTTATTTTAAAAAGTTTGCTATTGAAATAAAATTTTTTGGATATTTGGGGCAGCCTGAACTTATATTAGGATACACATCTTTTCTAGTAACTGCAGGTCTCTGTGTTAGTGCAAAACTCCCCTTTATTATCATATACATTTCGATAGGTGTTCATTTTCAATTTACCCATTCCACCTTTGTTAATATCCACCTTGCACCCTTTAAAACTGAAAACAGCAATTTATAGTCCCCACAGGTGAAATTTAAAGGTGAAAAAATCCGTGTTTTTTACGAAAAACATAACAGATACTTATTTTTTACTTTGGGCGCACTACAGCTTTGTTCTATTTGGGACGCAGCTTGCACGTAAATCTTTTAAATTCAGCAATTTTATAGTCACTACAGTGAATTGAAAGGTGCGAATAAAAATTACATTTTTATTATCTCGATACTTTCAGATACGTGTTTTTTGACCTTTGTGCTCACTACAGCTTTGGTCAATTGACGCAAGCTTGGCACGTAATCATTAAACAGCAATTTTATAGTCACACAGAGTGAAATTGAAGAAGGTGCAAATAACACCGTGTATTATATGAAAACATAAACTGCATACGTGTTTTTTGATTTGGGAGCAACTTAAGCTTTGTTCATTTGACGCAGCTTGCAGTATTTCTGAAAACAGCAATTTTTTGTCACCACAGGTGAATTTGAAGGTGAAGCTCTGAAATAATGAGGAGCTTGTGCAAAAAAATACGGGCTATATATGAAAACATAAACAGATAAGTGTTTTTTTGTCTTTGGAGCATTACAGCTTGGTTCATTGAACGGCAGCTTGCACGTAAATCTGGAAAACAAGCAATTTTATTGTCACCCACAGAGGGGATTGGAAAGGTCGCAAAAAACAATACCGGTGTATTATAACGAAAAACATAACAGATACGGTTTTTGATCTTTGGCGCACATACAGCCTTTGTTTATTGGAGCAGCTTGCACGGTTTAATCTTTAAAACAGTAATTTACTAGTCACCACAGGTGAATTGAAAGGTGCAAAAAATACATTTTAATTATCCGGAATACTTTTCAGAGACGTGTTTTTGACTTTGGCGCACTAACAGCTTTGTTCTTGACGCAGCTTGCACGTAAATCGTTTTAAAACTAGCAATTTGTATGGTCCACACAGGTGGTGATTTGAATAGGTGCACAATAAAAATACCGTGCCTTTACGAAAAACATAACAAGATACGTGTTTTCTGTGCTTTGGCGCATACAGCTTTGTTCATTGACGCCCGCTTGCACGTAAATTTAAAACCAGCAATTTTATAGTCACCACAGGTGTATTGAAGGTCCAAAAAATACTTGTTATTATCCAAATACATTTCAGGTTCAGTATACGTGTTTTTCTTTCTTTGCGCTACTACAGCTTTGTTCATGACGCAGCTTGCAGTAAAATCTGAGAATACAAGCTTTTTATAGTCACGCCACAGGTGAATTGAAAGGTGCAAAAAAAATAATTTTTATTATGAATATATTTCAGATAAGTGTTTTTTGCTTTGGCGCTACTACAGCTTTGTTCATTGACGCAGTTGCACGTAATTCTTAAACAGCATTTTTTTTAGTCACCACTGGTGAAAGTGAAAGGTGCAAAATATTAACAGTGTATGTATACGGAAAACATTACAGATACGTGTTTTTTGACTGTTGGCGCTATACAGCTGTGTTCATTGACGCAGGTTGCACGTAAATCTGAATATCACTGCAAGTGTTATAGTCAACCAAGGGCGTGAATTGAAAGGTGCAATAAAAAATACATTTTATTATCGAATACATTTTAGATAACTGTTTTTTTGACTTTGGGCACTACAGCTTTGTTCATTGACGCAGCTTGCACGTAAATCTTAAAAACAGCAATTTTATAGTCACCAAGAGTGAATTGAAAGCGTGACAAAAAATTTACCGTTGTTTATTTTATGTGAAAAACATACAGATACGTGTTTTTTGCCACTTTTGCCTAGTTCCAGATGTGTTGATAGGAGACACCTTGCAGTAAATTTGAATTAGCAATTTTGTTTTGATTAGAGGGATTTGGAGATAGCTGTGATTTGCCGTCTTTTAATAAGAGACTTTCCATAACATCCTATTCCATACCTTCTCAAATTTTTATATTTGAACATGGAGCGAAATGCAGGTGGGGTAAGCGAGCAAAGAGGGGGATTAGCACATGGAGGTAGAGGTACGAGAGAAGGGTGCTCCTTTTCCAGTGCTGGCGACAAAAAGCAAGCAAGTGGATCGTCGTGTCAGGACCGTCAGGCCTGTCATCGCTGGGCAGGGCCTGTGAATCTCAGTAACGAAACAGCGTCGCCGCAATTGTCCTTCAGTGGTTAATGCAACCTGCATCCAGCAGTTCCTCGTCCTTCAGTCACGGCAACCAATGTCGGTCATCAGAATCATCAGCCAATCCGTCCAACATGAATCAGCCCAAAAGTCAACACTTGTACCCACCACCTGGGGATAATCCATTGTCTGAAGGAACTTTGATGACAAATTGCGGTTGGGGTCAGAAGGGTAGTTAAAAGATCAAGAGGATGATTTAGTCTGCTTTGACGCCCAGTTACTGATGCCATCAGAGGAGGAGAAGGAAAGCCGTTCAATCGGAAAACAACCCCGGCCGGTCGGAAACGCTTTCGGGCCCCTTTCTTGCTTTTACCCCGCAGTTTTTGGATGAAAAAAAGGGGTCAGGACCAAAACCAAGTAAACCTGTTTTTTGATGATGATGATGGGGACGAATTGCGGTCCTTCGTGGCCCTTTTTCCACAAAATTTTGCTTTGGAGCGCTTCATCGGGGGGGAAGAGGAGGAAGGTTGGGGTAGGGGCCAATACGGGCCCCGCCAAAAAAAGGGAGAGGGGGGGGTCGCAAAAGGGTCCGGATATGTTTCCCGCCAGCCCGGGTCAGCACAAACCCCGCCCTGGGTTAATCCCCTTAAAAGGGGGGGTTCCGGGAAACCTCTCCCCCCCGGGCCTTCTTTGAGCGTTTGGATTAAACCCACCCGATTCATATGCCCCTTTGCCGTAAGAAATTAAGTAGAGGCAAAAACCCTTTAAAGGGGTTTAAAACCCACCCCCAAAACATGTTTTGGGCACATGCAAAAGTTGCATGAGTTAAAAATGGGGGGCCCATTTGGCCCAAAAAAAGGGGCCCAAAACCGGGAACGGGGGGGCCCCAAACCACTGTCACCCCCTCGGGTCCCCGCCTCCTCCTCCCCCGGCCAAACCACAAAGCGTTCCTCGGTCCCCTTGTCTTAGGGAGTCATGATCGGGGATCAGCCCCCGCTTAAAACTCCCCCTTTCCCCCAAAGTACCCCGCCCCAAACCAGGGGACCCACCCTTTTCCCCTTTTCCCTTTCCCGCCAGTTTGACGACCTGCCCCGCCGTAAAATGGCCAGTTAGCAGCCGCCTTCGGTTTTCCAGGTTTGGGGAGAAAACCTTTTCCCCAAAAACCAACCCCAAAGCCAAAAAGCCTAAAATGTTGGCATTGCCGGTTTTTGGGCCCTTTGGGAAAAAGCCCCCTTTTCCCGTCTGGGGGGACACAGAGGGTTTTCTCCCAATTTAGGGCCCCTTCCCTGCCCCCAAACCAGATGCAGAGCGGCTTTTCTTTGCCAGAAAAAAAAGGCCTTTCCCCTGCCCTAGCCAGCCACGGGGTTCTTTCTAAAATTTCAAGCGCATTGTCTGCTCTGGGGCCCGGGAAAAACCCCTTGACCCCCGCCCACAGGGAAACTAGTAAGGGGCCAAAGGCCCGCTTATCTCTGTAAAGCCCCAGGGGGTGGCTGGGGTGGTTGCCCTTGGGGGTTGGGGTTTTTGGCCCTTCAGGCTGGGCGCACACTTTTCAAAACCGCGGGGAAAGGGTGCAGGGTTTTTCCCCCCAGGCCCTTCTGGTGGCATCACGTCCCAGAAAAAACCAAGCCGTTTTAAAATTTTAATCTGTCTTGGAGACCGCCCCCACACAGGCCCAAGGAGCTGGGGACGGCTCTCCGAAAAGGGGACGAGGCGCTGGCTGGGTGACAAAACCTTGTGCCAGGAAAGGGGTTGGTGTGCGATAAGGGCGAAATCTGCTGGCCCCCTTAAGATCGGAAAGGTGGGAACATTTTTTTGCCTGGAAAATGTATAAACCTTTGTCGTCCGGGAAATTTTCAAAAGAGCTACCCGGGTTGGACTCCCTGCTGAAAAAGGCTGGGGTCTGAGTTCGCACTTCCGCCGTTCGCCCCCTGTTCGCCCCGCCTGGCGGGTTTTGCGCTTTAGCTCGGCCCCCCCCTTCAAACTTTCATTTTTTTTTTTAAACCCCAAACCCCCTAAACCCCCCCCCCCCCCCCCAAAAACCCCCCCCCCCCCCCCCAAAAAAAAAACCCCCCCCACCCCCCCCCCCTCCCCCCCCCCCCCCCCCTTTTTTCTTTTTTTTTTCTTTTTTTCCCTTTTTTTTTTTTTCGGGAAAGCCCCCAACCATTACGATTTGAAGTGACACAGGGCCCCTGACAAAAAAACCCGGTTTGCGGCCCCTGGGGGTTTTGGGCCCAACCGAGAGTGGGTCGGGGGTAAAAGGGTTTGCACCATCCTTGCCAGTTTTTGAAAAAGAACACAAAAGGGTTTCAGTGCGGACAATCCCTTTTTTCGGGCCTTTGGCTTGGGGTTGATTTAAAGGTTTTTGGAACGTTTTTGGGACCCCTTGAAAAAACGGTTTTCCCGCCAGGGGAAGGAGGGGGGAAAACGGACACAATGGGTCACGGACCCCTTTCTTCTGGTAAAACCCCAAAAAGGCCCGACGTTTACAATTTCATCGGTTTATTAGGCAGTGGTTCGGGGCCCCCAGACCCTTGTGAAGGTGGCGCATTTTTCTGGGTGCTTAATCCAGGAAAGTCGGGCCCTGTTTTTGAAGCTGTGCCGGAGGAGGGAGGGGAGGAGGAGGGGAGGGAGGAATTTATTCCTAGACACCGATGTTCCCCCGAGCCCCTTCCCTTTGGGGAAAGGGGGTTTGGGCCCGCGAATTTGGGCCCGAGGAGGAAGAGGGGGGAAAAACCCGTTTCCCCCTTCAAACCAGAGGCTTGGGAAATAAGACCCCATCTTTTACATGAGTGTTTGGGGATGTTCCCATTTCCCCCAAACTTGACCCTTGTTTTTAAGGCCATCAAAATGAACAACAGTTACGGGGTTTGGCCCCCTCCGGGTTCCCCGGTACAAAAAAAAAACTCCACTTTTTTCCCCCCCCCCAAAATTTGAGAGAAAAAAATGCAGGAAATGGGACCTTGCTGATTGTTCAACTGGGGGAACATTCGTTCCCTTTCGGGCTTCACGTTTTCAAATGCCCGGGTTTGGGGGGGGAAAACGTAAGCGACGTGAACCCATTTAGAGTCCCCAAGAAACCCGTGGTGCGGCACCCACCCAGGCCAAGGTGGCGAAGCCTAAGGGGGTGACCTCTGGCAATCTTTATTTACCCCTCTCCCAAAGTTTGCAATGCGGGGCACCCCAATACAAAAACCCAGAGAAAAGTTTAAGATCATGGTGCAGGGAAATCTGGGGTCTCAACACCGATGTTTTTTTTATGTGTTCCGGCCCCAAATGGGAATTCTGGGTATCCAAAATGGGGAATGGCCCGAGCGGGCTCGCCACGCCATAGAGGTGTTGTCCTCCCAGCCCCCAGGTCTTAAAATTGGGCCCGGGCCCCTTTCAGAACCGCCGGGGAGTCATTCCCGGGAACAAACGCACCCGGTTTTCCCCAAACAGATAATGGGATCTTTTGGGAATTTCATAAAGAGAATCGGGCCCTTTGGATCTTGATGATGTTGTGGCCCCAATTGCGGGGTCACCTTTTTGTTGCTGGTTCTTTCCTTTCCTTCCAAACAAAAAAAGGGTCCTCTTGAAAAATTATTTTTAAAAGGGATCTTTTCTTACTGAAATTTTTTATTCTCATTTCCCCAAAACAGTTTTTTTTGGCGGGTTTTTGGGGGTGTGAGGGGCCCTGAAAAAAGGAACCCCAAAGGTTTCTTAAAAAACCCAATATTCCTTTTTCTAAATTTCTCTTTAAAATTTTTTGGCATTTTGTCAATGGTTTTTTTGGGGTCATGTTGCCTCACAATTTTAACAGGTTCTGAAGAAGCTCATATTTATAATTTTTTCGGGGTCATTTTGCTGTGAGATACCAGTAATAATTATCGGTCCTTTGGAACAGAAATGTGGCTTTTAAGTGGCATTTCTACTCACAATTTTTAAACGTGGGCCTGAGAAGGCAAATTGATATTTCTTTGGGGTCATGTTGCTGTGAGATCAAGCTATATTGCATGGTCCCTTTGCGAACCAGAAATGTGGCTTCTAAGTGGCATGTTTCACCTCACCAATTTGTATCAGTGACTGAGAAACTAATTTTTATAATTTTTTGGGTCATGCTTGCTTTGAAATGCAGCAATACTACAGGTCATATTCTAAAAAATATGTTGTTTCTAATAGACATTCTGTTCTTCACAATTGTCAAAAGTCGCGCCATCGGGTCATTGTTTGAATTTTTGGGGGCATTTTTGCTGTGACATGCACTATACTTCAGGTCCTATTATAAAAACCTGTTGTTTCTAACAGAATTTGTTCTTCACAATTGTCCAAAGTGGCTCGATGGGGTCATGTTTTGAATTTTTGGGGGCATTTTGCTGTGACATGCAGCTATACTACAGGTGCCTATTATAAAATAAATGTTGTTTCTAACAGACTTGGTTCCTCACAATTGTCAAGAGTGGCTCAAGGGTGATGGTGCTGTCAGAAACCGGAATAGGTATTAGGACAATGTTAATGGACACATATTGCAACAAAGTGACTTGTTTTTGCAGATCTTTAAACATAGCTATCTATACCTGTCTGGAGTCAAACCCATTTCAATATAATTAAAAAAAAGAGAAAACCAATGACATGGTGGGATTCCATCCTATTTTAAAAATGTGTTTTCTAGAATTAAAACTACTAAAAAACTTGCATTGACAAAATAGATGTTTAAAAAAAATTCCTCTGAATTGTACAAGGGACTGGTACAGGAAAAATTGGACTAGATGTAGGTTATTCAGAGGACATGTCGTATGGAGCATGGACAGTGACAGGAAACAAAAGTTCGAGACCATTTCTCCAGGCCGTTGAGTTAAAATGAGGGATAAAAAGAATGCAAGAGACCAAAAAGGGCACCTGGGTGTTTCAGGAGCGTTTAACCACCAGTATTTCCAAGTGAAGCTCAATTGGTCGCACTCATATCGGAGGGGCACGCGCGAACCAAGTCTTGACAGTGTACTGAGGAAGGCTGGAGTTCTCACACTTCCGCTTCGCACTCTTGCTTCAGCACGACAGTTTCGTTGCTACATTTGCAGGGCCATTTAAATCCTGCGTGTTAATAGATGACGGACGCCAGCGCCTCAGTGCTCTCCACAGCACCCACTGTAATCCGCCCTGGGTTGCTATGTGGCACAGGACTAGGTATAGTCAATGCACAGTTCTATACTAAAATGGGTGGTTGTTGAAGATCCTCTTTTCGGAACTTTTTAATCTGGGGTGTCAGACTGGTTTATCTGGTCATAATGCGGTCCAGGACAGCGTATAGGCAAAATGTCAGTTCAACTAAAAATGGTGGTTGAAAGACTCTTTTCCGGCACTTTTAATCTGGGGTGTCAGACATGGTGTTATGGTTCACCTTAATGCGGTCCCAGGAAAGGTATAGTCAATGTCCAGTTCAACTAAAATAGTGGTTGAAAGACTCCTTTTTCGGCACTTTTTAATCTGTGGGTCAGACAGGTTTAAGGGTCATGCTGTGGTCCTGGACAGGGTTTGTCAGATGTCCAGTTCAACTAATGGTGGTTTGAAGACTCCTTTTTCTGGACTTTTTTAATCTGGGGGTCAGAACAGGTTTAATGGTCAATACTGCGGTCCAGGAGGACTGTTCTAGGCAATGTCAATGAAACTAAAAATTGGTGGGTAGAAGACTCCTTTTTCCGGCTCTTTTTTAATCTTGTGGGTCAGTACGTTTAAGGGTCATGCTGGCCGGTCCAGGACAGGGTTTGTCATGTGCCAGTTCAACTAAAAAATGGTGGTGCATAAAGACTTACTTTCTGCCGGCAATTTTTAATCTGGGGGTCATGCAGGTTTTTAGGGTCATGCTGGTTCTCTGGGGAAAGGGGAGTCAATGTCCAGTTCAAGTTAAAATTGATGGTTAAAATTAATTACTGCTTCTGGCACTTTTTTTAATTTGTGGGTGGGGATTGCAGGTTTAAGGGTCATGCTGTGGTACAAAGACCAGGGTAAGTGAATGTGTGTGACTTTTTTTCTGTGGCTTTTTATAGCCTGAAGTGTTGTGCCTAAGAGTAAGCAGGTATCCATTTGACTGTTTTGGCTGTTAATTCCAGCTTCTCCTGCCCGTTTGGGTGTAAGAATGAAGGTGTTGTTGCTCTCCCTCGACTTTAATGGCTCTTCGGAGCATGATCGACTATGACTACGGTGTTTCATCGTCACTGCTGTTTCCTCATCACCGGTCTTGGTACGCCGAGGCTGACCTCTCACAACTTGACCTCCCATGCCACTCTCCACATCTATACTTTGCCGCCTCCTGCAAGATGCAGGGGAATAGTGGGCCCCAATTCTTCGCTTGACAAGTTAGGGCTTTTTTTTTTTTTTCTGACTGCCCTCCTCAAATTGTTTCATCCTCGCTATATAGTGATGCTGAGCCCAGCCACAATAGTAGATTCTGGCTGAGGGAAAACGGTTGGGACAGAGGGTGGGTTGAGGGACAGGTGGCGCCACTGACCCGCTCCTGGGCCATGCACAACTAATGGTTGTGTCTGACGTTTCCCGCCCGACTCTTGGCTGGGGTGTCAGATGTCATCTGGCGAGGAATGTGGATGACCTAGTCAACCATAAGATCATTGGGTTTGCTGATACAAAACACTGGACCGCTAGATGACCCGCGTGAACCCTGCTGCGACGTCCCTTGCTGTGCTGCGACCTGGGCCTGGCTCCAGGATGTTTGTGCCACTGCCACTCGCAGGTGAAGAGCCTGCCACCTCTCTGTCTGACATACTGTTTGTCTAAACTTGTCGGACCGGTTTGAGAAATAATCTGTATATGATAAATACACATCCCTGTTACTTTGAATCCAAATGAACCACTAAGAAGCGTGGGTAACCTTGGATATAAAATTGGCTCACAAATGGGCAGGAAAAAATTTTCTTGTATGTGCCGTTCAAAAAACACTGTGTATGTTTACTGAATATAAAGCCAAACGGATTAATTAATCCTTAGGATATGAATATGCTACAGGCAAAAATTTTCTTCATTGGGAGGTGAAAAGATACGTTTCTTTTAGTGACCCACCAAACAGCAGAAAAGTGCTTAAATTAACCCCTTGGTGTAAATTGCGCAAAAGAAAGATGCTGACAACAATTACCATGCTTTCGTAGCGTGTTAAAATGGTCGTGTATTTTTACGGTTCACAACAACAGAAAAACTGTAATTAACCTTCGGTAGTGGGGAATTATGCTACAGGCAAAATGTATTTTTTGGCGGTTGATAAAATAACGTTTCTTTTGTGACAACAACAGCAGATACTAACAGCTTAATTAACTCCTGGATCTAAATTGCGCAAAAAGAAATAAGCACCAAAAATTACCAGCTTGTAGGTGTTACAAAGCCGTGTATTTACGCTAAAAACAACACAGAAAAACTGTAATAACCTTCGGTTGTGAATTATGCTACAGCAAACAATGTCTGTTTGGCGGTGAAAAAGAACAATTTCTTTTAGTGACCACCTACGCAGAAAAACGCTTAATTAACCCCTGGATCTACAATTGTGCAAAAGAAATGAGCAACCAAAATTACAAGCTTTGTGCGTGTTAAAATGGCGTGTATTTTACGTACACAACAACAGAAAAAACTTGTAATTAACCTTCGAGTTCGTGATTTATGCTTACAGGCAAAATGTCTGTGTGGGGTGAAAAAAGAAACGTTTCTTTTTAGTGACCACAAACACAGAAACAACGAATTGAGCAACCAAAAATGAAGTGGTATTTTTGGGGGGGAAAATTGTAAAAACGCTGTTTCTTTTAAATGAATTACAGCAGGAATACAGGCTTAGATAACCTTGGATATTCAATTGTCTGCTGTGAGCTAGATATCATTAAATGTATATTGCTGCTGCATTGGACACACCATGGACTTCAGCATTGTTTCCCAATACCCCACAAAATCAGAATTAGAAACGTAAGAAGCAGTCTCTGAGAACAAGGCTGTGACACCCCCAAAATCGCGCTATATAAAAATGAGTTCTTTGAGTTTATGATATACAGAGATAGAAGCACGGCCGCAACCCTCCATTTCATTACAGTGAGAGCGGTATATGCCTCCCAGCGTTACGGGCGCCGGACTTGATTTAGTGCGGTGATGTCACAGATTCCGCCGTGTCTCCCCAGATTGGCTTCTTCTCTGCACATGTCATGCAGGCCTATGCACTTCTTATCCCAGGAGTTCTTTGCCAATGTATCCGGCCACTGTCGGCTCGCAGGCCATTTATCAATCAAAAGCACACTTCTTTCCCGGCGATAGTACCCCAAACTTCGGACTGTCATTCAGGAACCGAGATTCCTGAAATTCTATACGGAAAGTTCCACTTCGTTAGATTCAATTCGCCATCTATAATTGTAGCAACAAATGAAATGCGTAATAATAATTTTTAAATTCACTTTTACTGATATAAAACACATTCAAAAAAATTGTGCACAACCATTTCCCAAGCTATAACCGCAACAATTTAGTAAACAGTACAACCCAAGCATGTTTATTATCCTCCAAGTTTACTTTTTCAATAACGCCCTATAGAAGTAATAAGAGCACCTCCATGCAGCCAAACCAAGCAATGTTTCAAAGGACACATTTCCTTTCTCAAGCAAGGTGTGCCCTCTGAAACGTTGCTTATTCTGGCAGCACAGAGGTACTGATGGCTCTGTCCTTCTACGGACTTATGAAATTTTATAGACATTATTTCTGGACTACTGCTAGAGTACCCTTGGAGGAAGCTGAGTGGGTTACAAGTTGTACCTGTTACTAAATTGTTGCGGTTATAGCTGAAATGGCTGTGCACATTTTTTGTATATTTTGATATTAGTAAAGTAAATTGAAAATTATTACCATGCCAATTGTGTATTTTAACATGGATCAGGCATGAAGGAAGCCTTATAGACATGGTTCTGTAGGTACGCTGAATATGTTGTTGTGTGCTAGAAAATTCAGAACAATTTTAGATTCCCCAAGATACCAATGCAGTGGAAACCACTAAGAAGTGGCTGTGTTTTAGAAAATTAACCCATAGAAAAACTATACAGAGGAGTAAGGCCAGCTTTTGACAGCAAACTATTTTCACCAAAAATTGTGCACAATAAGTGAAATAATCTTTTTCACAGATATGACATTTCAGCACCACATGTTTGTTGCTGTATCCTTAGACACCACAACACTAAGGCTATGTCCCACTACACAGGATTACGATTCGTATCTCCGGCGCTTGTTGTTTTTTAAAAGAAGCCGCAGATACGATCGTCAGTGTGGTGCATAAGACGGCGGGGGGGGACAATAGAAAAGCACGAGTTGCTGTCTTCACAGCTCGTTCTTTTCTCTGCCGTCTTTGGCAGCGGCGTAATTATCAACATGTTGTATAATACGCCGGTGCTTCTCGTTCTTCTTGACGTTTTCCCATACAAGCTATGTATGGGGGGACGTGGGTGAAAACGCATGATGCTGCCGCGCTTTTGCACAATGCGTGACAAAAGCGCTGGATCTGGCATCAGAGAGAGAACGGACGCTATTTTGGGGCCGTTTTTTTTTCTTGATGAAGTGCGGTAGACATAGCCTTAAGCTTATGTTTCTCGCGCTCTTTAAAAACTCTTAGGAACCTAATCCATTAAATGCACTTATTAGGGTTATATAATTTTTTAACTTGATGCTAAAACTTTCAATCACTGGCCTAATTCCACAGCCTATTTTTGCCCTTTGGAAATAACAATTTTGCTTTTTCTTTATTCGTCACTTTTCAAGAGTCAATGGGCGACATGTATGATTTTTGTCGCCCAGGCGCCTTTTTTTTTACGTGCATTATTAGCATAGAATGCGCCTGAATCTATGAACCTGTTCTACTGCGGGTCATATATCAGGCACATTCTAGCTCAAAAACGACAATTCAGGCTCAGGTAGACCACTTTTAAAGTGGTCTACCTGTTCCAGTAGTGGATTTGCCGTACTGAAGCTGTAAACGTGTAGCTTCGTACGGTTGTAGTGCGACACGGCCTTCAGGCGATGCCCCCGATCCTAGGCCTTTAACAAAGTGTCACGGGCGCCCTGTAGTGAGCCTGATATTGGAGTGGGCCTGATATTGGAGTGCACATGGTTACAAATAGAGGGACAGGGCTGCGCTTGTTTTTTGGCTAAAAAGACGCAAGACTCCTGGCGCAGCCCTGTTCCTGCACGTCACCTATAATTTGTTAACTTTTCCATTGATGCTATATGAGAGCTTTTATGTTTGGGGGATAAGTTGTATAATTTCAATGCCACTGTTTTGGGGTACAAATAATAGAAAACTTTTATTAACCCCTTAGCGACCTGGGACATATGAGTACTCCCAGAGGTCGCGTATGGGCTTTGCAAGCTTGGATCGCGCCGCGATCCCATCACACAGCCGCCGGGTATTAGCAGCTAATTGCAGCTAACACCCGGCGATTACAGTGCGGGGGGGCATAGACACCCGCCTGCACTGTTTAACCCTTTAGATGCCGCAGCAAAGATGGCCGCGGCGTCTAAATGAATGAGAAATGGTCGACCCCGGCGCATCGTTTCTCCCTGGATCGAGTCACCCGCAGCGCAAGCTGCAGGGATCGATCATGAACTATCGGTAGGCGGGAAAAGCCTTGTGAAGGCTTCCATCCCTGCCATGTTTTGAATTTCCTCAATTCCGGCCCCAGGCAGGAAGGGGGGCAATCGCCATCTTTCTACACCCTAATGCATTGTATATGCAATGTATTAGGCTGTATAAATGACCGTGCCCCCAAGTGGTGAAGCGTCCTCAAAAATGTTTTAATGTAAACATTAAAAGTTCAAATCACCAATTTTTCTCCATTTTACAAATAAAAAAAATAAAATAATAAAAAAAGTTACACTATATTGGTATCGCCGCATTGAAAAGTCTGATCTATTAAGATTAATACTCATTTATCCCTAGACACTGAACACAATGATGGAAAAAATTCCAAAACGGCAAAATTGCATTTTTTTGCTCATTTTTACCAATCTATAAAATAATTGAATTAATATTGATCAAAGGTCTCATATTTTGGAACTGGTACATAAAAAGTACACTTCAACCACAAAAATTGCTCTTCAATGAGTCATAGGTGTTAGTGCAAATTAGTTATTGGTCGCAGAAAATGGTGTTTTGTGGTGGGCAAATCTTGAAGATAGTAAATGTTTGGAATTTTTATACTGTACCAAAACATAACGGAAACCATGCCTGTTTGGTATTGACGGATGTACATCAAGCTGTAGAATACAGATAACCCATTATATTTACCGAAGAGTGAACGTCGTAAAAGCAAAACACCTGCAAACATGGCTCAAGTACATTTTATTTCACAATTTGTCCCACTTTTTTTGCTCTTTCCCAGTATATCTTTAGTACAGTGAATAACACCATTAGAAAAGTACATCTTGTCCCAACAAATAAAAGCCACATGTGTCTATGTAAGGAGGGAAAAATAAAAAGGTTATGGCTCTGTAAAGGCGATGAGGAAAGAAATGAACATGTCAAACAAAAAAAAAAAAAAAAACGCAAGTTCCATAAGGGGTTAAAAAGATGAAATCATCAAATTATGACAGGTGTAAAATAAATAAAAATGGTAAAAGCCCAATTCTGGGAACCACACTTATTTCAAGAACAGGCCTCTGTACTCTTGTGCACATAATGGAGAGATGACTTTACGCCTGTTTTTTGGGTTTTTCTGGCCCCTCCCAGCCGAACCCCGTGTCGGAGCAGGGATGCAGTGTTGGGGTTTAGCGTTCGCCCATTTTCAGGCGCCCCGCAAAAGGGGGGGCAGTGGGCGCGGTGTGGGCGCGGGGTGGGTTCCGGGGGGGGACGCCCCGGCTCAAAAATTCGAGGCTGTACGATGGCGAGTCGGCAAAAGCGAGGCGCAGTGCGGCTCGGCGCTCCGACGGGCAGATCTTTTTTTTTTTTTTTTATCAAAATGCTCCCCAGCGGCGAAGTGAAGCAGGATCGGAACATGCGAGGAAACATAGAAGATCGTACAGAAATTCGGCGCTCGTTGTGCAGCAGGAGTATGATTCCAAAAAAATCGCTTTTATAAAGGGGAAAACAGTGTCAGAAAAGAGTAAACGTAAAAAATAAACATAGTTAAAAAAAAAATATTTTCCCTGAACTTAGAACAGGAAATCATAAATTATGATATTGTAAATTGCCGGGAAATCAGTAATTCAAATTCTGAAACCTATTCTCATTGGTGGGCAAAAACGGCCAATCAGAATAAGCGACATTGAACCATTAAACCCTATGGGGAAGGATTGCCAATCAGAATCAAAGGGGGATAGTTAAAAAATACGAAAAATGCTGAAAGAGCTGATTGGTTAAGCTACCGGGGACTTGGCTAGCTCACCCAAATCGAATGGAAACAGAGACCCTTAAAACTAGGGAGAACTATTGCCCAAATAGAATAGGAGCGACAAAGACCCGTTCTAGTCTATGGAGGTTTAGCCAATTCAGAATCCACGGCGGGATAATTCAAATACAGAAAAAAGATCAGAGCGCGAGCTACTTCTCCCATTATAGTCTAGGGGAAAATGGGCCTTAAAATCTTGGGCTCAGCCCCGTGCGGCATGAAAGTATTAAAAAAAAAAAATTATTTTTATTAAATGTAAAACATTATAGATAAAGGCCGAACCTTCTTTACAAAAAAAGCAGTTAAAAAACCCGAAAACGCATTTGTCCCCGGAAAAGGCGTCATGGGGGAATTGAATAGAAAAAAAATTGCCGGGAAATACAGTAATTAAAATTGTTTTAAGCTATTCTCTTGGTGCAAAAGCCAGCCAATCGAATAGGAGGACAAGATCATTATTCTATGGAGAAATTTGGACCAATAAAATAGGAGCAAAGTGGCCCCATTCAAAATCTATGAAGGGTATTAACCAATCAAAAATTGGAGCGAAAAAGACTATTTACCCTATGGGAAGTTTGGACCAATCAAAATAAAAGGGGGACAGTTAAAATCAGTAAAAAACAAAAAAGAGCTGTTTGGTGAGCTGCGGGGGTTGGCTATCCCAGCCAATCAGAGCGCGAGCTATTTCCCCCATTATGTTTTGGAGAGATGGGGCTCTGAAATCTCGGCGCTCTGCGCCATGGGCTGAGTTTTATAAAAAATGATTTTTTAAAATGTAAAACATTATCAGATAAAAGGCCCGAACCCTTTTTTACAAATAAAGCAGTTAAAATCCCAAAACAACGCGTTTGTCCCCGAACCCGGCGCACATGGGAATTCAATAGAGGGAATCGCCGGGAAATCAGTAATTCAAATTGTTTAAGCTTTCTCTTTGGTCGGCAAAAACCGCCAATCATAATAGGAGCACAATGTCCCTTTTTAAAACCCCATGGAGGAGAATTGACCAATCAGAATAGGAGGGGAAAATTTTCCCAAATTAAATTTTCTATGGAGAAAAATTGACCAATCATATTAAAAGGGGGACGTTCAAAATACAGAAAAAATGCAGAAATGAGCTGATTGGTTAAACGGAGGGGGTCATCCAGCTTAGCCAATCAGAGTGCGGCTATTTTTCTCATAGAGTTCTATGGGGAAAAGAAATTCTGAGGCGCTCTGTGATGGCTAAGTTAAAGGGGGCCCCCCTTTATTTAAAACCAATGGAAGAGCGAGCGACGCTCCTAGGGGTTTTTCTAAGCAATTGTTTTTAAAACTGTACATGGCCGAAATAAATTATAAAATAAGGTTGCCCCGATGTGATAAAAAAAAAAAAAATAATATGGGGGAAACGGAAAAAAAAAAAATTTTAAAATAAATAAAATCTGTTTATTTTTTATTTTTGTTGCCCCCCATATATTGATCTTGGCTAACGAAAATAAAAAAAATAAACTTTTTTTTTATTGTTTTAATTTTTTTTTTTTTCGTTAAAACCCCCTATTATTTTCATTTTTTACACATCGGGGGCAACTTCTGTGTGTTATAATTTTATTTCGGCCTGTACAGTTTTTTTCAGATTGCTTGAAAACCCTTGGAGGTCCCCCCCGCTTCAACCAACAGCTCGTTTTTGAATTTTTATGTATTTTGAACTGTCCGCCTTTGAATTTGATTGGGGGCAATTTTTCTACATAGGATATAATTGGAATTGTCACTCCCCATTCTGATTGGGGAATTCCTCCTTGGGTTTTTAAAGGGACATTGTCGCTCCCATTCTGATTGGCTGGTTTTTGCCGACCAAAGAGAAAAGTTAAACAATTTGAATTATGATTTCCCCGGGGATTTTCTTTTGCAGTTCCAATGTGCGCCGGGGCTCAGGACAAAAAGCGTTGTTTGGGTTTTTTTTTAATGCTTTTTTGTAAATTTGGGTTCGCTCTTTATCTGATAATGTTTTAATTTAATAAAAATGTTTTTTTATTAAAACTTTATTGCGCAGGGCAGAGGCCGAGATTTCGAGCGCCCATCTCTCCTAGAATATAAAAGGGGGAAGTAGCTGCGCTTGATTGCGGGATAGCCAAGCCCCGCTAGCTCAGCCAAAAGTTTTTTGTCTTTTTACGTATTTTTGAACTGTCCCAGCTTTGTTTTGATTGGTCCAAATTTCCATTGGATATTATGGACTTTGTCGTCTATGTGATTTGGGTTTACCCTTCATAGATTAGAATGGGCCACTGTCGTCCCATTTGATTGGTTTCCCAAATTTCCATAGGATATAAGGGTCTTTGTCGTCCTTTTGATTGGCTGGTTTGGACCAATGAGAATGCTTAAACAATTTGAATTATGTATTTCCCCGCAATTCCTTATTGCAATTCCCCATGTACGCCGGTTCGGCGACAAAAACGGTTTTTTTCGGGTTTTTAACTGCTTTTTTGTAAAAAAAGGGTTGGCTCTTTTTCTGTTTAAAGTTTTTTCATTTTTAAAATTTTTTTTTTATTAATACTTTTTGCCCCACGGCGTGAGGCCGAGATATCAGGAGCGCCCATTTTTCCCTAGATTATGGGAGAAATAGTCGGCTTGATTGGGTGGGGTAGCCAAGCCCCGCTTAGCTCAGCCCAAACAGTCTTTTCTGTCTTTTTTTTGTATTTTTAATTATCCCCCGTGGATTTGATTGGTCTAAATTCTCCCTAGACTGAATGGGTCTTTGTCGTTCTATTTGATTGGGCAATAAATTTTCCATAGGTTTTAATGGGTTTTGTGCTCCCTTTTGATTGGTGAGCTGCCCCAGCCCCGTAGCTCAGCAATCACCTCTTTTCAGCATTTTTTTCGTTTTTGAATGTCCCGCCCCGGATTCTGATTGGGCTAAAATTTATAGGCTGAAAAAGGGTCTCTGGCGCTCCCATTCTGATTTTTTGAGTAGCCAAGTCCCCCCCAGCTTAACCAATCAGTCTTTTCAGCATTTTTTTTGTATTTTTAACTATCCCGCCGTGGATTTGATTGGTCTAAAAATTCCCCCTAGGTTTTAATGGGTTACTGCGCTCCTTTTGATTTTGGCCGGTTTATGCGAAAAATCAGAAAAGCTTTTTGAATTTCAAATTTTTGTATTCCGGCAATTTTCCTATCTAAATTTTTGAATTAGGATATTGGAAAGTGTTTTTGTTTTAGATTTTTTATTTTTTAGGTTTCGCTCTTTTCCCGAGAATGTTGAAAGCCTTTTAAAAGGATTTTTTAAAATATCCGCACGACATCTGGGGTGATTTCTCGTGTTCCAGCCCGTCTCGCATCGGAACTGTTTTTCGGCAAATCCCGCACGGGCCTAAGTCCCGCACTGCGCCATGTCCCGCACTGTGCCCCAAACCACTGGCGAGGTGCAGGGAACTTTTGTCCCCATGTAAAGGCGCACCGCTCGGATGGCGAATCTTTGGGCAGCGCCGCACTGGCCTTGGTCCCTTTACTGCGCCCCACACCTGGGGGGGCGGCGGGCTTTTCCCCCATGTATGACCGCACTACCTCCCGGCGCCGAAACATAGGGGCAGGCCGCACTGCGCCTCAGTCCCCCATGGCCTAAACGTGGCGAGGCACGGGGGACTTTACATGCTTGTATGGCAGACCGGCCCCGACATAAATAGGGCGCAGATTCCGTTGGGAAAAAGGGAGAAAGGTGGCCCGACCCGGCGAGATTATACTTTTGCCCCAAACTCCTACAGAAGAGAAAAAGATATGAAACCCCCCCTTGTTTGGTGCGCTATGGAAAAAAGGAGTATGGGGGCTCATTCTGGAAAATGTTTTTATACGACGCTGCAATATGTTACTATTTTGCAATGTATGAAGCCTGTGAAAGGCATCCTATTGAAACAATCCAAAAAACTCCCTCCAAAGTATTTGCAGGAATATCAAAAATAAGTACAAAAATCCCAAATGAAAATATTCCTTTAAAATCTAACCTTTAATCAATACATTTAAAAAATTAAATTCTCCAATGTCAAAAAATGGGAAATTGACAGCAGAATAACCCCTCTCTAACTTCCTCCTAGTCTCAGTGTGTAGCCTTAACTTGGGGGAACACCCTTACGGAGACCCGTCCCCCAAAAGGACAACCCCAGAACAGGCCCAAACCCCCTAGATGAAATAAGTACTAGCCTACCTACTCCTATCCCTAGTACGGTATGTTTAAAAATGGAGAAGTAGTAACTCATTTAGTAGAACAATTAAACGTGAATCCTAGTTATAGTTAATTTCCCCGACACGTTTCGTCCCAATCCGGGGCTTTCAATGGGGGCCGT